>JAKUCM010006044.1:0-21982 GCA_023374145.1 Lepidium sativum
GATGCAGAAACTCAGGGTCCTTTTTACGATCCTGGATTCGACGAGTGATCCAAGATCATTGGCGGTTGGATGCTTTGGTCTCTCACAGTTCATACAATACCATGCAGCAGGGAGAGTGATCGTAACAGACCCCAAGGCGAAAGAACGAGTGATGAAAGTGATGAACTACGAGAATGCTGAGGTTATTAAGAACGCTCTCTTGTGCATCCAGAGGCTTCTATTGGGTGCTAAGTACTTTAGCTTTTTACAAGCTTGATGGACTTCCATGCTTCTTTCTTTCTAAACATGGAAAATAACCAAAACACACACATCGATTGTGTTTTCCTTTGTTTCTTCCTATCCAAACAAAACTTGCCAGCTGTTTTTCTTTCGATGTTACTAGACTCCAAGACCATCATCATCTGTTTATTATTTGTACTAGAAAAATTGCTATTGTGTATGCTTTAAAATAATAATTTCTAACTCCGAAATTACAGTTATAATATCCTTAGTCAGAAAAGAAATTACAGTAATCTGAGAATCATATATAACGATTTTGCAGCTGCAATGTGGTTCACATTTATGATTTTGCCATATTCCACTTATATATGACGTACATTCTGTCTTCTCCTTATTCTCGTTTCTATCTTCACTCTCCCAGTCTGCAATTAATTTCAATTAAAAAATACCCATCATTACACATTGATAATTGTACAAAAAATATATAGTATAAGTGAGATTGACATAAATATTTGTAACCTTTCATCGAAGCCATCGTTGAATCCCCATCAACATGAAGGAACTATGAGTGAAAAGATTTGAGTGCACCGTTAGCTAGAACTGAAAAGAATTGACGTATTCTTCTTTAAATAGGGACCTCCAAAATAGGGCCCTCCGAAATTTGGAGAAGCCCGCATTCTCCAACTCTCCACCGGCTTTGATCTGTTTCGAACTCAAAGACAAGCTCAGTGGAAGTCACGTGACTTACTTCTACTTCAAATGTGTATATATGCTCTGTTTTAGGATATATCTTGAGACGCTTATTTTTGACCATGATTGTAATATTGTAAAAAGCACCATCATATTCTATTTGCTCTAGTAAAACACAAGCCTTAAATCTCAATGATGTAGGATGAGACGTTTCATTCAACTTAATTGTCAAGGAACCTCCATCTGTAGCTCTGTAATTGAAGCAGCTAGGCACATATTTTCCAGGGAACACTGCATTCTTACTGGTTGGTGTGTGCATCATGAAGTCTCTGGCTTTTTGATTCAGTTTGAAGCAATTGGTGAAGTTGAGAAATAACTAATATTCAATCTTTGAAGATTTGTGGCAGATGTAAGATCAGGAAGCTCTTTCAAATCTTTTGAATAACTCAAATCCATCCACTTGAGACTTTTGAGTGGCTGCATTGACAAATAAGAAAATGTTAATACAAATGCTCTTATAATACTGACTGCTCTTATAAAAAGAAAAAGGAACGGCCCATAGAATACATTTCCATGTCGTACGTTAACCTATTTAAATTAATAAAGTTGTTAATTTAGGGTAAGAAAACTATAAATAATACTGTTAATTAATAAGTTACCATTTATAGAAAGTATTATGTTAAAAAATGTTTCTATTTTTTGGTAATTAACGAGTAACCTTTTATCGAATATGTTATTCAAATTACTAACTCAGTCATATATTTACAACGTAATTGTTATAGCTAATTATTATTGTGCAATGTAAACAAATTGTGTTTTAAAAGTGATTCTGAAATAGTAGTATAGATTGACCCCAAAAAGATATAATGTTTTTCTTACTTTGTTTCCTTCCCATAGCTTCTGAAGTTTGCTCTCCATCATGCTTAATTCAACGAGATACTCCGGATTAAAAGTAGAAGGCAGACTTTTGTTCGGGAAATAACTCCATGATAGTCTTTGTATTAGATTTCGTACTAAGTCAAAAATAGATTAAAACGAGGTTGGAAAGTCTGTCTTATTAAGTAAAAAATGATGATTACATAAACGGTAAAGTCAGAGATCTCAGTACAAAGTGTCAAAGATTCTGTACCTTTTTTGGGAAAAGAACGAGGATCCCAAATATGGTAAAAATCATTATTTTTGTAGGAGTCTTTGCTGGCTTAGTGGGCTGATGGACCGGCCGGCGAGGCCCAAGCCCAAATTGCATATGGGCCAAGCCCAATAAGCTTTGGAGATATTGGATGACGTGGCACGTAGTCGACGACGTGGCCGATCCTTATTGGGCGTGACTGTGCTTTGGCAATAGATCCCAGGTGAACCTATAGGACTGCAAGCACATCTCCAACCGATAGAAGCCTTATCATTTGAGAATGATGAAGTAGTGAGTGCAGTCTCTTACAAGGAGCAACACCATCATCCTTACGTTCAACGATGTCTACGAATTGGACATCAGACATTCTTTCAACTGCTTTCTCACTTACACTCAACTCTTCATTCTTTAATTGTATCCCTATATCCAACCTTTCAACTCTTCATAATTCAACTCATGGTTAGAAAAGTCTAAGTTTATCCCAATTAACTTGCTACAATCCTGAAAATAACAAAACAAAATATGTGTTTAGATGATTATTTATCGTATAAACTCAGTTTTTAGGGACCAAATCTAATGGCAAAACTTACTATTGTATCATCGCATAGATCTCTTGCATTACTCAAAAGCTGACGTTTCACCTGCTTACGCAAAGTCTCTCTTCCAAATTGCTTTAGCAAAGTATGCACCTGGAACTCTCCATACTTAATAGATATGAAAGATTTCTGAACTAAGATGTCAACACTTTGCTTTAAATTCGAGAACTTCTTTGCAAGAAGCTCTTCCACTTTATTAGTACTGTTATAAAAACCCGAGAAAAGGCAGGCTATATAAAGAAATAAATATTTCTCTTCATCATGTAAGGCATCGTAACTGAATTTTATAATGCTCTCAATTTTCCCATCAATTAGGCGGGTCTTTAACAATGGCAGTGCCCTTTTCCACTCTTCCTTGGGCATATTCCGGAAAGCAGAGCCTAAAACCTCCAATCCCAATGGGAGTTCACCAGCATGGTATGTAGCTTCCCAAGCAAGAGCATAGAAACCATCATCTGGGTATTCTTTTCCAAAGGCATACATACAGAAGATTTTAAAAGCCTCTTCACGTGATGGAGATTTCACTTTGTAGATATGATTGATCCCCTGCGCCTCCAAAAGTCTCTGATTTTCTGTTGTGATAATAATAAAACTTCCCGGACCAAACCATTCAATTTCTTTGGCCAAGGCATGTACTTGTTCTATGCGATCAACATCATCAAGAACAAGTAACACTTTCTTGTCTTTCAAACCATTTAAGGCTAATTCTAAATTAGGAACTTCCTTCTGATTGGATATTTGTAACAACATTTGGTGTTGTAGTTTTTTTCGTGTACCGGAATCATCCAAGTGGTGTGTTGGATAGTTGGCTTTGATATTGACCATGATTGCGCGATGTTGGAATTTGCTGGAAAGTTGATGAAATATAAATTCAGCAATGGTTGTCTTACCAATTCCAGGAGGACCCCAAATCCCAATCCTCCTTACTTCATTCAAATCTAGGCAAGCTAGCCTGAACAATCGTTTGATTTCTTCCATATGAGTGTTCATCCCAACTAAATATTTGTAATCTCTTGGTGGTGTGAAATTTCTCAGTTCGTCTGAAACATTAGTGATTGTCTCTTCAATCATGTCTGCTTCGTTATCCCTAACATTAGAAGATTTAAATATATTTTCATTAATATGTCTAGCCATAAAATATGAAACTGTTAATTAATTAGTTTGGTCATGAAATTTCTCTCATAAATACATCCAAAATACAGGTAATTGCTTTTTTGATATATTTATTAAAAAAAACTCCTAATAAAAGCCACTTAAGCTTCTAAAATGTATAAAATACTACAGAAATACATTCTTGTGGAATTATACCGGACTTGATAACCAAATTGCCTTTAATAAAGGAAAGAAAAAGAAAAAGAAAGAAAGAAACAAAGAAAGAGAAAGAAAGAAAAGGACGGTGCAACCGGGAGAACGGGACATGCCGTGAGAGAAGAGGATTAACCAGAACAGGTTATCGAAGACCATATTCAAAAAAGTTCAAAAACTTAAAGACAATAATGTAACGAGAAATTTTTGACCATATTTACTAAAATTTAATAAATTCTTTTAACCCTGATTACAGAAAAAATCAATACTATAATCTAAAAGTTTTGGCCTTTAACTCTGAAGTAAATATTAACCATAGAAACTAGAAATGAAGAGAGCATACCAGGCGCCAGAATACATTCCAGCTATTTGAGCCGCATTCTCTAAAGCTTTTCTCCATCTTTCAATATGCTCTTTTGTTTTACTTTTACATGTTTTTCTGAACGCTTTTCCAAAAGCTCCGGTCTGTTTTCTTATGTCCGTTGGCTGAACTTTATAGAAAATGGTAATCACTATCTGACCCAACATTTCTCTGCACCTCATAATCTCCACCAACTCGTCAAGACACCACGAAGAAGAAGCATAGTTCTTGGATAACAAGACAATCGCGATCCTCGATCCTCTGATAGCTTCTTTGAGTTCACGACCAATTGATTTACTCCTTTCGATATCATTATCAATGAATGGTTTGATTCCGTTGTTTTTAAACGATTTCAAAAGATGACTAAGAAAGCCTTCCCGGACATCTGGCGCGTGGAAGCTTGGAAATACATGGTGTATCCAATTTGGAGAGATAGAAGCTGAGGGTGATGCCAGAGATAAAGAAGAAGATTTGATTTTTTTGTTATATTGTTGGAATCTGGATTTCTTAAAGACCACGAAGAAGCCTATAACGGCTGCGACTAAGATAAGTAAAAAGGAAGAATTCATGAGTAGTGTAGAAAGCGGATCTAAAGCAGATCTGGAATAACGAAGAGGAAGAGACTTTGTGTATATAAATTACAGAACGTTGACTTTCTTGGCAGGTTAAAAAGGGAAGCTTCATGGATGCTTCCTTTACCCGAATACTAGGATAATACATGCGTTATGACATGATATTTGATTATTTTTCGAACTCGTATTCATTTGGATTTTAGTCCCGTGTTAATATTTTAAATATTATTTTCGAGATATTTTTCTAAAGGCCCAACTCTCGAACCAAAATCAATCCAAATTTTTGGAAGCGAACCCGACAAAATACACCAATAGGTTTTAGATCTAGGCATAGGCATTCGATACCTGTTTGGGTTCCGGTCCGGTCCTTTCGGATATTTGGTTCTATTGATTTAGGACTCATTCGGGTATTTCTATTTTGCAGGTCGGATTCGGTTCAAATATAGATCAGGTTCGGGTATTTATATATAAATATATATAACAATTTAAAATAACTAAAAATCTAACAGAAATAAGTGTAAAAATACCAATATTCAACAAAAATATTCCGGGTATCCATTCGGTTTCGGTTTCAGGCTCAGATTAGGTTTTTAAGTATACAAATATAGGATCCATTTGTATATTTCTTCGGGTTTGGGTTCACTTCTTTTTTTTCGGGTTGGTTTCAGTTCGGGTTTTGGGTATCGGGTTTTATGCCGAGGCCTATCTAGATCTATGTATTTGAAAAATCGAACCCAAATCTGATCTCGAACAAAATCAAAAACCAAATTTAGAGCTTTTCTATTCAATCATTTTAATTTTGAATTTTCATATTAAAATATTTGAACACAAACTCAATATATACCCACCTAAACTCTATTCGAAAATATAAATATTTAAATATCTTAAATCAAAATAATCAAAATATTGAATTAGATGAACTAAATCCGACAAAAATACTCGAATGTCTTAAATCTATGTACCCGCAAATTCGAATCCGAAGCCATACCGAAGTAAATCAATAATCGAATTCGTATTCGATATATTTTTGTTAATTTTAATATTTTTAAAGTTTTTCTCTAAAATCTTTATATTATATTAAAACTTATAATAAAACATACTTTAAACTTATTTTAAAGATAGTGACGAACCCGTAAATTAATTTTATCAAATAGTTTATAATTAGTTCAAAATGAAAGTGTTCTCGTATAGTTTCTCATATCCTCTCAGTCTCTTTTAATATATATATTTCATTATTCAGTTTACAGGTGGCGTCTGTCAAGCTTATGGTCCTACATGACTCCACTAAATCATAGCAACAAAACTTTTTGCTATTATTATTTTCTTTGTTGGTACTACATGACTCCATTAAATCCCACTGGATAGGATTTTTGTTAGGGTTGGTGTTCGAACCTGTGATACCTTGGGATTGTGAGAAGGGTGTTCGCCACTTATCCCACTGTGTCCCGGCAATTGCTATTATTGTTTATGCTTAAGTAAATAATTTCTGGATTATTTATTACGCACGTTTATTACCTCCCACTTTGTCTCTTTTTATAAACCTTTCATTATTCAGTTTCCTAGTAAGACCATTCACATTACTAACCTCTAGGAGGTTTACTAATGTGGATGCCCTAATAATTTTAGGTGGTATCATTTTAGACATCTGTCAAGCTTATCTTGATCTGTAATGTCATATATTTTTCTTTTATCTTTAGGGTTGACACGTTAAGAAGAGGTCGGCATCCGTCCTTTGGACATGTAGCCATTGCTAGTTTTGGATTGTTAGTTTGAGTTTTAGTATTTTACTACTCTGATTGTAATTCTAGTTTTGAAAATGAATTATCTTGTTTATTTAGGGTTTTTGTTGATGGGATTTTATATTTTAAGCATATCTCGGTTATCAAATAATCTCCAGCAAGAATGCAATCACTCCCACTCATGAAGAAATTCGTGAAGTCAGTATTCACTCTGCTTTTTTCTCGACTTTCGTGCTTTTGGTTAGCTAGTACTCCCTCTGTTTTTATATAGTTAATGTTTTAGGTTTTTCACACATATTAAGAAAACATTAATTATTTTATTTTTTCTAAATAAAATATTTTTTTTACAAGTTTCAATACAATCTAACCAATCACAAATCAATCTGCAGAATTTAAATAGTCAAAAACACTAAAAACACATTAAATTTGTCTAAAACTCTTAAAACATCAATTAAAATGAAACAAATATTTTTTCTAAAACATCAAGTAAATAAGAACAGAGGGAGTAGTTAACAAGCGCTATCCAAAACCCACATACCGATTGTGTTTTCCTCTGTTTCTTCATCTCCAAACAAAATCTTCCTGCTTCTTTTCGTTCGATGTTACTCAGCATTTGTTTATTATTTCTCCAAAAAAAATTGCTATTATTGTGTTTCTTTTTGTTGGTCCTACATGACTCCACTAAATACCACTGGACAGCATTTTTGTTAGGGTTGGTGTTCGAACCTGTGATACCTTGGGATTATGAGAAGGGCTTTCGCCACTTCTCCCACTGTGTCCCGGCAATTAACCAAGTGAACAAGATTACAGAGAATATATACAGAGGAGCACACAGAACACTCTCTACAATATAGGAGCCGTCAGTGAGTGGACCTATTCTTCCCTTTATTTCTGGCTCGTTTTTCTTCACTTCTTTCTCCTTCGTTTGTATTTCTGGCTCGGTTTTCTCCTATTTGGAGAAGCCCGCATTCTTCAACATTCCAGTTGCTATGATCTGTTTCGAACTTAAAGACAAGCTCAGTGGAAGTCACCCACTTACTTACTTCTACTTCAAATGTATATATATCCTGAGACGCTTATTTTTGACCATGATGTTAATACCTTCAATCCAACTCAGATCATCATCTCTTGTTCCTTCTTTACCCTCAACCCGCGTAATAAAAGCCTTAAATCTCACTGACGTAGGAAGAGACATTTCATTCAACTTGATTGTCAAGAAACCTTCATCAGTAGCTCTGTAATTGAAGCAGCTAGGTACATGTTTTCCAGGTAACACTGCATACTTACTAGTTGGTGTGTACATTATGAGGTCTCTTGCTTCTTGATTCAGTTTGAAGCAGTTGGTGAAGATGAGACAAATATTTGGATTGTTAAAGGAACAATCCAGTCTCTCAAGAGACTTACAATCTTCAGCGTTTATGTAAGTTAGAGAATCAGAAAGGTGAGGCGATACCAGATTACTTGATAGATGAAACCTTCTGAGTTTACTGAAGGTTTATATGACAAAACTTACTATTGTATCGTCACATATATCTCTTGTATCAATCAAAAAATGATATTTTGGAATGCCATGAACATATTGCTTAAGCGAAGTCTCTCTTCCAAAGTTTTTTAAGAGAGTATGCAGCTCATCTATTGATCCATTTGGGTTAATAGATATGAAAGATTTCTCCTCTAAGTTGTGAAGACTTTGCCTTACATCAGAGAACTTATTTGCAAGAAGCTCTTCCACTTCCCAAGTATTGTTATAAAAGTTTAAAATGCAGGCTATATAAAGGAATAAACCTTTATCTTCATCAGATAAGGCATTATAACTGAACTTTATAATGCTTTCCATTTCTCCGTTAAGGCAATTCCTTAATGTTGGCATTTCCATTTTCCACTCTTGCTTGGACATTCCCCGCAAAGCAGAACCTAAACCCTACAATCCCAATGGGAGTTCACCAGCAAGGTATGTGACTTCCCTAGCAAGCTTATAGAAACCATCATAAGGGTGCTTTTGTTTAAAGGCATGCATACAGAAGATTTGTAAAGCCTCGTTACGTGAAGGATCTTTCACTTTGTAGATATGTTCGATCATATGAGCCTTCAAAACTCTTAGAATTTCAGTTGTGGTAATAACCCGACTTCCGGGACCAAACCATTCTTTTTCTTTAGCCAAGGCAATGAGTTGATCTGAGTGATCCACTTCATCAAGAACGAGTATCACCTTCTTGTCTTTCAGCCGTTCTTGTGCCACTCCTAGATGAGGAATCATACTACCTTCGTGATTGACAACCAGAGACAACATTTGGTTTTGTAGTTGCAGTTTTGTATTGTACTCATCCAAACAAGGACTTGGATAGCGTTCGATGTAAATGATTGCGCCAAGTTGGAATCTGTTGGAAAATTTATGATACACATATCTGGCAATGGTTGACTTACCAATTCCAGGAGGACCCCGAATCCCAATCATCCTTACATCATCCAAATCTAGGCATAGTAATTGCTCCAATTCTTCCATATGAGCTGTCATCCCAATTAAACCGTCGCGATCTCTTGATGGTGTGGACATATTCAACATATGTGAAACATTAGTGGCAGTTTTTTCGATCATGGCAGCGTCATTCTTCCTAATAGTGGAAGATGCAAAATTTTAGCTCTTAAGTAAACATTAGTAAGGAAATGTTGAATATAAGAGAGCTAACCAGTTACAAGAATGCTCTCCTGTGATTTGGGCCACATCCTTCAAAGATTTTCTCCATATCACAACATTTTCTTTTGTTTTACCTTTACAAGTTTTTTGAATGCTTTTCCAAAATCTCCATTTTGCACTACAAGAACGTAGCAGAAATGCGACGCTGATAAAACGTCGTAAGTTTGCGAAGATATTGCGATTCTTTTGCGACGTTCTTGCGACACCTTGAAATGTGTTGCAAAGGCATCGCAAACCTGCGACGTTCTTGCGAGACAAACTTTCTATTGCAGTTTTGCGACATCTTTGCATTGGTTTTGCAATTGACCTTTGCGACATCGCAATTCTATAGCAGGATTTCCGTTTTTCCCTTTAAATACCCCGCATGAGAATGTATTTTGACACCAAATCAGAAGTAATAAGAGAGAGAAACTAGAGAGAGAAACAAAAATTTGCCAAAAAGTCCATTAAATTATAGTACTTGATAAAATAAATGACGTCGGAATATGAAGTGTTCACTTTACGACGATGGATGTATAATCGAAGGGATATGGAGACCGGAGAAGTGACGAAGGAGTTCAGAGTTGGGTTGTGATGTTTCTCATATTTTGTCGGTTTTGAGCCCATTATTACAGTTATATTTGGGAAATTTGTCTATGTTTTATTGAGATTTCATGTCAAAAACGTTCAGAGTTGGAATCATGTTTGAAGGTGGACTTTGGAGAAGTTTGAAGCATTTTCCATCATTTTCCACGAAAGGAAGGACCGATCAATCTATAAAGGATCGATCGATCAGTCATCTCAAAGGATTATGCACACGATCTGAAGAACGACTTAGTTTCTGAGAAAATCGACTCATCATCCAAGAGATCGATCGATCGCCTAGTGCTCGATCGATCCTAGCCTTTCACAGAAACCTAATTTCGCGATTTTCAACCCTTGTTTTGGGTCCTATAACTACTCTTTTTCCTATTTTTTATTAGAGGACAGTCTTTTGATATTGGAAAACAAAATTTTACAGAGTTTTAAGAGTTTGTAAGCTAGGAAGAAGATCTTTTCATACTTGAGAAGAATTTCTAAATCCTCTTTATTATGTCTTTATGAAATTTTAATTTCAGTTCATCATGACTTGCCAAATTTGTTGTTCCATGTCTGAGTAGATCTTAGATCGAATCTAGGGATTCTAGGGTTTAAGAATTCACTGTTGGAGAACAAATAGGATTGATGAGTAGATGATTCTCCTTCTAATACTCGAATCTAATGCATAGATTAGCATGATCACCTAGTCAATAATTTTGGTTGTTAACTTTCCAGAAGATTGTTAAGAACTAGAACTAGATTAGAAGAGCAATTCATTCACTACCAACGAGAGTTGATGCTAGGTTGGATTTTGTGGGTAATTGAACCAAAACGATAAAGCCTATTTTTAATCTGAAACCAACGAGAGTTATGACCTTTAGGTTATTGATAGAGGTGTAGATTCAACGAGAGTTGGTTTATCTTTACTTATGTTCAAGCCGAGAATAAGATTAGAGTAGTTCCTGAATAGTTTCCCTGACAAGAATTCTAACTCCCGAATGAATACCCGACATCCGATTGCTATAATTATTTGATTACATTCACATCTAAGTTGTTAGAATTCACTTCCCTTATTTGATTGATATACATTGCGATTTAATAGAAGTTGAGAGAGTAACTTGGTTCTCTGAGGAATTCGACCCCTAAGTACTATTACGTTTGTTGTGCACTTGCAGTAGGATATAGGGTTAAAACTCGTAGTATCAGGTTGCGGGCATTTATAAATCATGTGGCAAATAATCCACATACTCCAAATGACGGTAACATATTTTGTACATGTATAAAGTGTTGGAACAAGAAATATTTGAATGTCAATATGGTGAAAAGACACGTTTATAATAGAGGATTTACTCCAAACTATTATGTATGGTTTTCTCACGGGGAGGAGTATAGTTTGGATGTTGGAAGTAGTATATGATGCTTGTGTTAATGATCAAGCTAATCATGATTATGCTAGTTACAACTATGGTGGTAGTATGTTTGAAAACTATGCTCATCTCCAAGGAAATTTGTATCATGATATGGTTACTGATGCATATCATGGTAATATTCTTGGTGTCGTTGAAAATATTATTGAAGAACCAAATACGGAAGCAAAACAATTTTATGATATGCTAGATGCTGCAAATCAACTCATCTATGAGGGATGTAGAGATGGTATATCTAAACTGTCATAAGCATCTAGGTTGATGTCTATTAAAGTAAAGGAAACATAAGTGAGAGAAGTATGAATCAATTTGTTGATGTGCTTAAAGAGTTATTGCCAGAAAATAATAATTCTGTTGAGAGTTATTATGAAATGCAAAAGGTGGTTGCAGATCTGAGATTACCATCAGAAATGATTGATGTTTGTAGTGAAAATTGCATGATTTTCTGGAAAGATGATAATAAGTTGCAGGAATGTCGTTTTTGTAGGAAGCCAACAATGGAAGAACTTTTAGTTTTATGTGCAAAGCTATCAATGCCAGTTCCCTACTTGTAGGAGATTTATTAGAAGGTATATTTTAATAAATTTAAAAATCGTTACAAACTTATGTATTATTCAATAAATAATTGAAAATTTTCTATTCAAATAATGTGTTAATTAAACATTAATTTTAATTCTATATTAAAATTATGTGTTATTCAAGTATTGAAATCTAATTTATTTGATTTTCAAATTAACTTTATTTAATTTTAAAATTCAAAAAACATCTATAGAGATTTTTAAAAATTGTAACTTATAATAAAATTATACTATTTTGTTAAAAATCAAAACACACATTTATTTTAATAAATGGAATCTAGTTTATATTTTTCTTGTAAGTTTCTTCATTAAACTTGTATAATCAATTTGTCCAAAAACATTTAGAATACTTAAAAATTTTAAAATACTTTAGAAAATAACATGAATGAGAACAACACAAATATCTTTTAGTTTAGAGTTTTTCAAAAATAATATGTTTTTATTTTACAATAAATAAATAAATATTACACAACATTTAAAATCAATATATATATATAGGAAACAAATTTCTTAACATCTTATAAAAGTGATAATAAATAAATCATAACTCTGCATACAACCAAACTCAATTTTTCTAGCTAGATAGCATCTGTCCTAGCTAACCAAAATTTAATATCCTGAAAACCATTGTAAAGTCTTCTTCTAATGTGTACCCATTAGCTTTACCTGAAAATTCAAGTACATGTTTTAGAATCTGAAATCTTCAAAAACTTAGTTTCAAAGACAACAACAATCAATTCAACGATACCTGTTTCTGTGCACTGGGTGGGAAATTTCCTCTGGCTTTCCATACATTATAAGCTTTCCATATGTCTCTACATCAGAAATCATTAGCCAAAGATATTAATTTCAACTCTCCATTTCTCAAAAGTTCATCCCAACTTGCAAATTTCTGTTCCCAGGTATTAAATCTAATTACATAATTCATTTATTAAAGAAATTGGAAGTGCAATTTGAACTGAGTTTTTATTGTTCCTTGACATTTCGCGAATGATTTTCTGGATTGGAAAAGAAAAGAAAAAAATCTAAAGTTACAACTTCATTAGTTTCAACCTTTTTCTTTTTCTTTTTAAACAACCCTAACATTTACACATTCATCATCTTAACCTGATCATCTTCAGTGTAAGTAATGCACAATACCTAATCATGATAAAAGTAACAAAATGATAAATCTTTGGCACTTGTAGATAACTGTTGACTTAAAAATAAATTCCACTCTCCGAAATTACGGTTTACAGTATCATTTTGTCAGAGAAGAATATAAAGTAATCTTAGAAACAGATATAACAATTTTGCAGGTGCCGTATGATTTCACATTCCCATAACATTGTTCACATTTATATTTTTTCCAGATTCTACTCATGCATGAATTACATTTTCTCTTCTTCTTATTCTCGTTTCTATCTTCACTCTCCCAGTCTGCAACTAATTTCAATTAAACAAGGCCCATCATTACGCATTAATAGTTGTACAAATAAATATAATATAAGTGAAATTGATCTTCGAGTAGGATCTCACTCAATTATTTGATTGGAGAGGGAAGATGAGTAAGTATCCTGATTAAATAAGTAACAAAGAAAATAGATTAAGAGCAGATATGTCGAGTTGGTTTGTACTGCTTGTGTGTAGAGTGTGGGAACATGGACATTTGTCCCATATTTATAGTGTATAGAATCGTTTACAAGATATTTGAAATACCAAATATAATGTATTCAGTTTAGATTCTAGGTTATCTAAAAGATTTTCAGGAGAATTTCGGAAATATTCTAAATTGAATAATAGTCGAGGACAGGTGGCCCAGTGGTGTGGTCACTTTACAAATTCTCAAGGCACCAGGAATCGAACCCCCTACCTGCAAGAGTAGGAGTGAGATTTAAAAGCCAGTAGACTAGTATTTCCAATTCTGTTTTGTGTGACGTGTCAGCCAAGTTTATTACTTTCACCTAGAGCTCACTAAAAACAGATAAAAAGACATAATGAGCTTATTGAGTCTTAAAATAAATAGAAATTAGGCTCATCAAGTCCAAGGCTTCCGGTTCAATAAGCTTTCTTAGTGCCATGCTGTACCATTTCTGTATTTTTTTCTCCTTCTTTCGTGTTTCTGTCTGGGAGCGAGTGGATACTTCAACTTCAAATGTGTATGTATGCTTTGTCTTAGGTTCCTTTATCGTGAGAGAATTGTGTTTGGCAATGATCGCGATATATCTTGCCGCCAACTATCATTATTAGATCTCATTCCTTCCTTGTCCACAACGAGTGTAATACAAGCCTTAAATCCTAGTGATGTTGGAAGGGACGTTTCATTCAACTTGATTGTCAACGAACTTCCAACAGTTGTTCGGTGATAGACGCAGGTAGGCATTCGTGTACCAGGTAACATCGCATATCCATGAGTTGATGTGTGCATGATCAGGTTTCTGGATTTCCTTGATTCAGTTTCAAGCACTTGGTGAAGATGAGAAAAATTACTGGATTGTTAAAGGAACAATCCAGTCTCTCAAGAGACTTACAATTGGTTGCATCTCTGAGAGCCAGAGAATCAGAAAGTTGGGGGAGTTTTTTGAGCCCTGAACATTTACTAATATCCAACTTTAGAAGATTTGTGGCCCTTCCAATAGAAGCAGGGAGCTATTCCAGACTTATGCATTTTGATAAAATAAACACTCTTGAGATTAGTGGCAATTGAAAGATCAGGAAGCTCTTTCAAATGTCCCGAAAAACTCAAATCCATCCACTTCATACATTTAAGTAGCTGCATTCACAAATAAGAAAATGTTAATACGAGAAGTCCTCTTTTTCTTTGATTTTAATGTTCTGGTCTTATAAAAAAAGAGAGGAACTGGACATAGAACACATTTCTATGTCGTTAACCTATAGAATAAAGTTGTTAATTTAGGGTAAGCAAATTATAAATAATACTAAGTTCATATCTACAATTTAAATTAAGATAATATTTATAAACAAATTATGTGATATTTTATATTTAAAATTTATTTGGTCACAAAAATTAAATGGTCTTAAACATATCAGTTTCAAGATTAGAAAATTTAGTTTCGATATACCTGTAGTTTGTTCTCCAATATATATATATATGCTAAAAGAAAGAGTTTGAACACATAAAACCACTTCAAATAATGATAGAAGAGTAAGTTTCTTAATATTATTTAAATAAAAAAATTAGTAAAGATAATAAAAAAACATGAAACGTTTCTTAAAAATAAGATGTATTTGATTTCATAAAAAAACATAGTTACTTTTGACATGTAATATGTCACTTGGTCATTGTTATCCTACATTTACTTAAGATCACTTGACATGGCATGGCTATGCAATCAGAATCTCTTCTGCGCAATATCAATATCACTGGCAGTAGCATGCTTTGATCTCTCACAGTTCATACAGTACCATGCAGCAGGGAGAGTGATCGTAACAGACCTCAAGGCGAAAGAACGAGTAATGAAACTGATGAACCACGAGAACGCTCTCCTGTGCATCCAGAGGCTTCTCTTGGGTGCTTAAGTACGCTAGCTTCTTACAAGCTTGATGGACTTCCATGTTTCTTTCTTCCCATACATGGAAAGTAACGAAAACATCGATTGTGTTTTCCTTTGTTTCTTCCTGTCCAAACAAAACTTGCCTGCTACTTTTCTCTCGATGTTACTATACTCCAAGACCATCAACGTCAACATCTGTTTATTACTATACTCTCGATGTTTATTACTATAATCAGATAAGATTGATTCATTATATGCTCGTTAAGATTACAGCAATCGTGTACTGAAAATTTGCAATTCTTATTCGCAATTTGATATAAGCTTTATGAATCCGTTCATACATGCAACAAACAGAGAAAAGAACTATTGACTTAAAAATAAAACTAACACTACGAAATTACCGTTATTGGACTGGTTTCACATACCAATAACATTGTTCAGACTTACATTCTGTCTCTCATTATTCTCGTTTTTATCTCCACCCTCCCAATCTGCAATTAATTTCAATTTAAACAAGTATACACAATGATTGGCATAAGTCTTCTGTAACCTTTAATCGAAGCCATATCTGAAGCTCTCATAATACCCATCAACATGAAGGGACTATGAACATATTCTTCCCTTTATTCCTGGCTCGTTTTTTTCTTTATTTGTTTCTCCATCTTTTGTATCTCTGTCGGTAAGTGAGTGGACGGTTAGCTAGAACTGAAAAGAATTGACCTATTCTTCCCTTAAATTTGGAGCAGCCCGCATTCTCCAACTTTCCACCGGCCATGATCTGTTTTGAACTCAAAGACAAGCTCAGTGGAAGTCACCTCACTTACTTCTACTTCAAATGTGTATATATGCTCTGTTTTAAGTGGATATATAGTGACACGCTTACTTTTGACCATGATGTTAATACCTTCAATCCAACTCGTATCATCACCTCTTATTCCACAATCATATTCTATTTGCTCTAGTAAAACACAAGCCTTAAATATCAATGATGTAGGAAGAGACGTTTCATTCAACTTGATTGTCAAGGAACCTCCATCAGTAGCTCTGTAATTGAAGCAGCTAGGTACATGTATTCCAGGTAACACTGCATACTTACTAGTTGGTGTGTGCATTATGATGTCTCTTGCTTCTTGATTCAGTTTGAAGCAGTTGGTGAAGATGAGACGAATATTTGGATTCTTAAAGGAACAATCCAGTCTCTCAAGAGACTTACAATCTTCTGCGTTTATGTAAGCTAGAGAATCAGAAAGTTGAGGCGATACCAGATTACTAGAGAGATGAAACCTTCTGAGTTTCGTGAGACTTGAGCAATCAGTAATAACCAATATTTGAAGATTTGTGGCAGATGTAAGATCACGAAGCTCTTTCAAATCCTCGGAACCTCTCAAATCTATCCACTTGAGACTTTTGAGTGGCTGCATTGACAAATAAGAAATTGTTAATACGATTGGTCCCCTTTTTCTATGATTTTAATACTGACTGCTCATAGAATACATTTCCATGTCGTACGTTAATCTATATAAATTAATGAAGTTGTTAATTTAGGGTAACCAAACTATAAATAATACTGTTAATTAATAAGTTAACTTTTATAGAAAGTATTATATGTTAAAATGTTTCTATTTTTTGCATTTAACTCATTCATATATACATCATAGTTGTTATAGCTAATTATTATTTTATAATTAAATTTTATAAATTATTATAGAACTTACTATTCTGCAATGCGAACGAATTGTGTATTAAAAGTGATGCTGAAATAGTATTATAGAATGACCACAAAAAGATATAATGTTTTTCTTAAGTTTAGTTTTGATTAAAGTACTTACTTTGTTTCCTTGCCATAGCTTCCGAAGCTTGCTCTCAATCATGCTTAATTGGACGAGATACTCTGGATTAAAAGTAGAAGGCAGACTTATATTCGGGAAATAATTCCATGATAGAAACCTTATCATTTGAGAATGATGAAGTAGTGAGTGCAGTCTCTTACAAGGACCAACACCACCATCATAACGTTCATAATGTCTACGAATTGGACATCAGACATTCTTTCAACTGCATTCTCACTTTTACTCGACTCTTCATTCTTTAATTGTATCTTTATATCCAACTCTTTCAACTCTTCATAACTCAACATATACTCAGAAAAGTTTAAGTTTATTCCAATTAACTTGCTACAATCCTGAATAATAACCAAAACAAAATATAGGTTAAGATGATTATTTATCATATAAACTCAATTTCTAGGGACCAAATCTAATGGCAAAACTTACAATTGTATCGTCATATAGATCTCTTGTATCAATCAAAAACTGACGTTTCACCTGCTTACGCGAAGTCTCTCTTCCAAATTGTTTTAGCAAAGTATGTACCTTGAACTTTCCAAACTTAATAGATATGAAAGATTTCTTAACTAAGATGTCACCACTTTGCTTTAGATTCGAGAACTTCTTTGCAAGAAGCTCTTTCACTTTACGAGTCCTGTTATAAAAACCCGAGAAAAGGCAGGCTATATAAAGGAATAAATGTTTCTCTTCATCATCTAAGGCATCGTAACTGAACTTTATAATGCTCTCAGTTTTCCCATCAATTAGGCGAGTCTTTAACAATGGCAGTGCCCTTTTCCACTCTTCCTTGGACATCCCCTTCAAAGCAGAGCCTAAAACCTCCAATCCCAATGGGAGTTCACCAGCATGGTATGTAGCTTCCCAAGCAAGAGCATAGAAACCATCATCTGGGTATTCTTTTCCAAAGGCATTCATACAGAAGATTTTAAAAGCCTCTTCACGTGATGGAGATTTCACTTTGTAGATATGATTGATCCCATGCGCCTCCAAAAGTCTTAGATTTTCTGTTGTGATAACAATATAACTTCCCGGACCAAACCATCCAATTTCTTTAGCCAAGGCATGTACTTGTTCTATGCGATCAACATCATCAAGAACAAGTAACACTTTCTTGTCTTTCAACCCATTTAAGGCCAGTTCTAAATTAGGAACCTCCTTCTGATTGGATATCTGTAACAACATTTGGTGTTGTAGTTTTTTTCGTGTACCGGAATCATCCAAGTAATGTGTTGGATAGTTGGCTTTGATATTGACCATGATTGCGCGATGTTCAAATTCCCTGGAAAGTTGATGAAATATAAATTCAGCAATGGTTGTTTTACCAATTCCAGGAGGACCCCAAATCCCAATCATCCTTACGTCATTCATATCTAGGCAAGCTAGGCTAAACAATCGTTTGATTTCTTCCATATGAGTGTTCATCCCAACTAAATCTTTGAAATATCTTGGTGGTGTGAAATTTCTCAGTTCATCTGAAACCTTAGTGGTTATCTCTTCAATCATGTCCGCTTCGTTATCCCTAACATTAGAAGATTTAAATATAAACTCATTAATAGTCTAGTCATAAAAAATATAAAACTGTCAATTATTAGTTTCGTCATGAAAATTCTCTCATAAATACATATCCAAACTACAAGTAATTGCTTGTCTTGATATATTTATTTTAAAAAATCTCCTAAAAAATGCCAATTAAGCTTCTAAAATTGTTTAAAATACCACAAATTTACATTCTTGTGGAATTATACCAGATTTGATAACCAAATTGTCTTTAATGAAGGAAAGAAAGAAGAAACAAAGAAAGTGAAAGAAAGAAAACTCTGAAGCAAATATGAACCATAGAAACTAGAAATGAAGAGAGCATACCAGGCGCCAGAATCCATTCCAGCTATCTGAGCCGCATTCTCTAAAGCTTTTCTCCATCTTTCAATATGCTCTTTTGTTTTACCTTTACATGTTCTTTTGAAGGCATCTCCAAAACCCTCCTTCTGTTTTCTTATGTCAGTTGGCTGAACTTTATAGAAAATGGTAATCACTATCTGACCCAACACTTCTCTGCACCTCATAATCTCCACTAATTCATCAAGACACCACGAAGAAGAAGCATATTTCTTTGATAACAAGACGATCGCGATCCTCGATCCTCTGATAGCTTCTTTGAGTTCAGGACCAATTGATTTACTCCTTTCGATATCATTATCAATGAATGGTTTGATTCCGTTGCTTTTTAACGATTTCAAAAGATGACTAAGAAAGCCTTCCCGGACATCTGGCCCGTGGAAGCTTGGAAATACATGGTGTACCCAATTTGGAGAGAGAGAAGCTGAAGGTGATGCAAGAGATAAAGAAGAAGAATTAATTTCTTTGTTATTTTCTTGGAAACTGATATTCTTAAAAAGTGTGAACAAGCCTATAATGGCTGCGAATAAGACAAGGAAAAAAGAAGAACCAATAAGCGTGGTAGAGAGTGGATCAAGATCACCCATCGATGAAGGAAGGGTTTAACAAAGAGAAGAGACTTTTATTTGAATGGATGAAGGAATGATTAACACAGAGAAATAGGCTTTGTGTGAACGTTACCATAGAAGTTGCGAGTCCATATGTTATAGTGATATTTTTCTTATCGAAAACAATAAAATAATAATGTTTATTTATATATATAAAGTGATATTTCATGGAAAATCAGTGTCCTGATTCTCCACCATTCATTGTAGAGCTCAGAAGACAAAGGTGACTATGAATATTCTGCATCTGCATAAATTCTATAACATTTATTTTTCCAATTTTTTTCCTATATAAGACAACTAATATTGAAATACAAAACTAACAAATAATATTTATGAAAGAGGTCTCTAACACTGCAGACCAGAAAATCAGCTTTTAGTTCAACTTATAATTTTATAGCACTTATATAACATATACATGCAATTATCCCAATTACTAACATCTCAATTTCTCATTAAGTACATAAATGAACAAAAATTATTATAAGAAATAAATGTATTTATTAAAAAATGTTCTTTTTCTATTTTACATAAAACGTCTATATTTCTTATATAAACCTTCAAGTGTAAACAATAAACCCTTCTCTATTCTCTTCTTTGTTCATCTCTTCCTTCTTCTCTTTCTCTACTGTGTAGGTAGACATGAATAATGCTATGAAGTTACTTTGTCATATTTTCTTTGAAATGGTTATAGAGAAGGTTTTGATATTTATACTTATATTCTTACTTATTTCCTACCCTATCTCACAAATTCACCCTTTTAACAATTGTGTACAGAGCGCTCTCTAAGACACTATCAAAGGGAGCATATCACATAAGTTCAGTTTAACAAGGTTTTAAGAAAGAAAGAAAAACTCAATAAGATTCAAGCTTCACAACATTTCTTACACAATTGACATCATTGAAGATGTTTAAAAAACACTGTAATTGTGAAAGACGTTTTAGTTTTATGTACAGAGCTATCAATCTTAGTTTTCAGTAATGATACTGTCCAGCAAAGACTCACATGCATCCTCAAGCAAATCCAGTACCTGTGTAATCAACCATAAACAAGAAAGAGATCAAGTAGCTATTTTAAATTCTTAGGAATAAATCAACCAGTTTTGGAAGACAACATAGCTCAAAATACTCGAGCATCAGCCAAACCAGAGTTTATCCAAGCTTATCCAATCTAAATCAATATTTAATATACTCATCAATTCAGCTTATCCAATCTCAAAGGGTTATTACCTTCTCAAAACCTTGAGCTCCACCATAATATGGATCCGGAACAAACTTATCATTGTGCTTCTTGCAATATGAACACATTAGCTTAACCTGAAAATTCACGAACATGTTTTAGAATCTGAAATCTCCCATAACTTAGTTTCAAAGTCAAGCAACAACAATAACAATCAATTCAACGATACCTTTTTATCTGCATTGTGTGGAGAATTTCCTCCAGCTTTCCATACATTATAAGCATTCAATATGTCCTCTACATCAAAAAATTCAGTAGTCAAAACATTTATTTT
The DNA here is from genome assembly GCA_023374145.1 of Lepidium sativum. Lineage (NCBI taxonomy): Eukaryota > Viridiplantae > Streptophyta > Magnoliopsida > Brassicales > Brassicaceae > Lepidium > Lepidium sativum. The sequence goes on from JAKUCM010006044.1 coordinate 21,226, forward strand.
AACTCTCCATGACTAAGCATGCAAATTCCTTAACCAAGATACTGAATCTAAGTCTAACCACAAAATGTTTGAACAATGTTGAATTATTATTGTTTCTTTTACCTCTGTTTTGCTCATCCATCGCGAGAATGAGATCAAAGTCCCTGAAATCAGATGCCTTAATCGGTCTAGACAATGATGTTATCTCAATTCCACGACGCTTCGCAGCACTTCTCATTCTTGGATCTGCCATATTTCCCTTGTAAAACAAAACAAAAAATAGTTTCACAAGTCAAAATTGGTTCCGAAGCATAACTTTTAAAGTCTCACGGCTCCCAACTCCCACCAAATTACATCCAAAATCAAGTCTTTCCACATCTGAAAGAATCATCATTAACTAATTGTTCCAAATCAGACATTAATCTTCTTTCACAACCCTAAATTAGATTAGTGATTTTGTTCTTCCCTTGTCAAAAAGCAGTTTCACAATCGAAATCGATTCAGCAACATGAATTCAAAGTCCTCACTACTCTTTACTCCCACCAAAACCCTAAATCCAAAATCAAACCTTTCTACATCTGAAAGCGTCATTAACTAATTGTTCAAATCAATCATATTAGATTACTTTTTTTTCTTGTGTTCATCTCTTTGAAATCGAAAAGGCAAGAGAGTCGAAACAGAATGATAATACCTCGTGATAATCAATGGTTCCAGCTGAATCGATGTTGAATTTGGAATCGAGACCTCTCTTCTTCACAATATCTCTAAAAACGCCTTC
>JAKUCM010006045.1:0-43369 GCA_023374145.1 Lepidium sativum
AGAGATCACATGTGTAGAAGGATCGTATGAACATGGCTAGTTGTTAGGATCAAGCTCGACTTCATAACACAACCAAAGTAGTTCATTATAGCTTTACTAATAGACATAGCTTATAGACTAAGGCAAAATATATATTTTGTGACCTATAAGGCCACTCTAAGTTAGCTTAGCACACTTTCTGTTGTAAAAATGACATTACGTCACCATGAACTAAGCTAAAAGAGATCCCATGAGTAGAAGGATCGTATGAACATGGCTAGACGTTAACATCAAGCTCGACTTCATAACTCAACCAAAGTAATTTCTGACGGGTTCACCAATAGACATAGTTTATATAGTAAGTTAAAATGGTAAGGTTGCGACCTATGATACCACTCTAAGTTGGCTTAGCACAATTTCTCATGTTAAAATGACATTACTTGCCTTGAACCTAGCTAAAAGAGATCACATGTGTAGAAGGATCGTATGAACATGGCTAGACGTTAACATCAAGCTCGACTTCATAACTCAACCAAAGTAATTGCTGACGGGTTCACCAATAGACATAGTTTATATAGTAAGGTAAAATGGTAAGATTGCGACCTATGATACCACTCTAAGTTAGCTTAGCACAATTTCTCATGTTAAAATGACATTACTTGCCTTGAGCCTAGCTAAAAGAGATCACATGTGTAGAAGGATTGTATGAACATGGCTAGTTGTTAGGATCAAGCTCGACTTCATAACACAACCAAAGTAGTTCATTACAGCTTCACTAATAGACATTGCTTATAAACTAAGGCAAAATATATATTTTGTGACCTATAAGGCCACTCTAAGTTAGCTTAGCACACTTTCTGTTGTAAAAATGACATTACGTCACCATGAACTAAGCTAAAAGAGATCCCATGAGTAGAAGGATCGTATGAACATGGCTAGACGTTAACATCAAGCTCGACTTCATAACTCAATTAAAGTAATTTCTGATGGGTTCACCCACCAATAGACATAGTTTATATATTAAAGTAAAATGGTAAGGTTGCGACCTATGATACCACTCTAAGTTGGCTTAGCACAATTTCTCATGTTAAAATGACATTACTTGCCTTAAACCTAGCTAAAAGAGATCACATGTGTAGAAGGATCGTATGAACATGGCTAGTTGTTAGGATCAAGCTCGACTTCATAACACAACCAAAGTAGTTCATTACAGCTTCACTAATAGACATAGCTTATAGACTAAGGCAAAATATATATTTTGTGACCTATAAGGCCACTCTAAGTTAGCTTAGCACACTTTCTGTTGTAAAAATGACATTACGTCACCATGAACTAAGCTAAAAGAGATCCCATGAGTAGAAGGATCGTATGAACATGGCTAGACGTTAACATCAAGCTCGACTTCATAACTCAATTAAAGTAATTTCTGATGGGTTCACCCACCAATAGACATAGTTTATATATTAAAGTAAAATGGTAAGGTTGCGACCTATGATACCACTCTAAGTTGGCTTAGCACAATTTCTCATGTTAAAATGACATTACTTGCCTTAAACCTAGCTAAAAGAGATCACATGTGTAGAAGGATCGTATGAACATGGCTAGTTGTTAGGATCAAGCTCGACTTCATAACACAACCAAAGTAGTTCATTATAGCTTTACTAATAGACATAGCTTATAGACTAAGGCAAAATATATATTTTGTGACCTATAAGGCCACTCTAAGTTAGCTTAGCACACTTTCTGTTGTAAAAATGACATTACGTCACCATGAACTAAGCTAAAAGAGATCCCATGAGTAGAAGGATCGTATGAACATGGCTAGACGTTAACATCAAGCTCGACTTCATAACTCAACCAAAGTAATTTCTGACGGGTTCACCAATAGACATAGTTTATATAGTAAGTTAAAATGGTAAGGTTGCGACCTATGATACCACTCTAAGTTGGCTTAGCACAATTTCTCATGTTAAAATGACATTACTTGCCTTGAACCTAGCTAAAAGAGATCACATGTGTAGAAGGATCGTATGAACATGGCTAGACGTTAACATCAAGCTCGACTTCATAACTCAACCAAAGTAATTGCTGACGGGTTCACCAATAGACATAGTTTATATAGTAAGGTAAAATGGTAAGATTGCGACCTATGATACCACTCTAAGTTGGCTTAGCACAATTTCTCATGTTAAAATGACATTACTTGCCTTAAACCTAGCTAAAAGAGATCACATGTGTAGAAGGATCGTATGAACATGGCTAGTTGTTAGGATCAACCTCGACTTCATAACACAACCAAAGTAGTTCATTATAGCTTTACTAATAGACATAGCTTATAGACTAAGGCAAAATATATATTTTGTGACCTATAAGGCCACTCTAAGTTAGCTTAGCACACTTTCTGTTGTAAAAATGACATTACGTCACCATGAACTAAGCTAAAAGAGATCCCATGAGTAGAAGGATCGTATGAACATGGCTAGACGTTAACATCAAGCTCGACTTCATAACTCAACCAAAGTAATTTCTGACGGGTTCACCAATAGACATAGTTTATATAGTAAGGTAAAATGGTAAGGTTGCGACCTATGATACCACTCTAAGTTGGCTTAGCACAATTTCTCATGTTAAAATGACATTACTTGCCTTAAACCTAGCTAAAAGAGATCACATGTGTAGAAGGATCGTATGAACATGGCTAGTTGTTAGGATCAACCTCGACTTCATAACACAACCAAAGTAGTTCATTATAGCTTTACTAATAGACATAGCTTATAGACTAAGGCAAAATATATATTTTGTGACCTATAAGGCCACTCTAAGTTAGCTTAGCATACTTTCTGTTGTAAAAATGACATTACGTCACCATGAACTAAGCTAAAAGAGATCCCATGAGTAGAAGGATCGTATGAACATGGCTAGACGTTAACATCAAGCTCGACTTCATAACTCAATTAAAGTAATTTCTAATGGGTTCACCCACCAATAGACATAGTTTATATATTAAGGTAAAATGGTAAGGTTGCGACCTATGATACCACTCTAAGTTGGCTTAGCACAATTTCTCATGTTAAAATGACATTACTTGCCTTAAACCTAGCTAAAAGAGATCACATGTGTAGAAGGATCGTATGAACATGGCTAGTTGTTAGGATCAAGCTCGACTTCATAACACAACCAAAGTAGTTCATTACGGATTCACTAATAGATATAGCTTATAGACTAAGGCAAAATATTTATATTTTTTGACCTATAAGGCCACTCTATGTTGGCTTAGCACACTTTCTTTTGTAAAAATGACATTACGTCGCCATGAACTAAGATAAAAGAGATCCCATGTGTAAAAGGATCGTATGAACATGGCTAGACGTTAACATCAAGCTCGACTTCATAACTCAATTAAAGTAATTTCTGATGGGTTCACCAATAGACATAGTTTATATATTAAGGTAAAATGGTAAGGTTGCGACCTATGATACCACTCTAAGTTGGCTTAGCACAATTTCTCATGTTAAAATGACATTACTTGCCTTAAACCTAGCTAAAAGAGATCACATGTGTAGAAGGATCGTATGAACATGGCTAGTTGTTAGGATCAAGCTCGACTTCATAACACAACCAAAGTAGTTCATTACGGATTCACTAATAGATATAGCTTATAGACTAAGGCAAAATATTTATATTTTGTGACCTATAAGGCCACTCTATGTTGGCTTGCACACTTTCTTTTGTAAAAATGACATTACGTCGCCATGAACTAAGATAAAAGAGATCCCATGTGTAAAAGGATCGTATGAACATGGCTAGACGTTAACATCAAGCTCGACTTCATAACTCAACCAAAGTAATTTCTGACGGGTTCACCAATAGACATAGTTTATATAGTAAGTTAAAATGGTAAGGTTGCGACCTATGATACCACTCTAAGTTGGCTTAGCACAATTTCTCATGTTAAAATGACATTACTTGCCTTGAACCTAGCTAAAAGAGATCACATGTGTAGAAGGATCGTATGAACATGGCTAGACGTTAACATCAAGCTCGACTTCATAACTCAACCAAAGTAATTGCTGACGGGTTCACCAATAGACATAGTTTATATAGTAAGGTAAAATGGTAAGATTGCGACCTATGATACCACTCTAAGTTAGCTTAGCACAATTTCTCATGTTAAAATGACATTACTTGCCTTGAGCCTAGCTAAAAGAGATCACATGTGTAGAAGGATCGTATGAGCATGGCTAGTTGTTGGGATCAAGCTCGACTTCATAACACAACCAAAGTAGTTCATTACAGCTTCACTAATAGACATAGCTTATAGACTAAGGCAAAATATAAAATTTGTGACCTATTAGGCCACTCTAAGTTGGCTTACCACTCTTTCTGTTGTAAAAATGACATTACGTCGCCATGAACTAAGATAAAAGAGATCCCATGTGTAGAAGGATCGTATGAACATTGCTAGACGTTAACATCAAGCTCGACTTCATAACTCAACCAAAGTAATTTCTGACGGGTTAACCAATAGACATAGTTTATATTGTAAGGTAAAATGGTAAGGTTGCGACCTATGATACCACTCTAAGGTTGCTTAGCACAATTTCTCATGTTAAAATGACATTACTTGCCTTGAACCTAGCTAAAAGAGATCACATGCGTAGAAGGATCGTATGAACATGGCTAGTTGTTAGGATCAAGCTTGACTTCATAACACAACCAAAGTAGTTCATTATAGCTTTACTAATAGACATAGCTTATAGACTAAGGCAAAATATATATTTTGTGACCTATAAGGCCACTCTAAGTTAGCTTAGCACACTTTCTGTTGTGAAAATGACATTATGTCACCATGAACTAAGCTAAAATTGATCCCATGAGTAGAAGGATCGTATGAACATGGCTAGACGTTAACATCAAGCTCGACTTCATAACTCAACCAAAGTAATTTCTGACGGGTTCACCAATAGACATAGTTTATATATTAAGGTAAAATGGTAAGGTTGCGACCTATGATACCACTCTAAGTTGGCCTAGCACAATTTCTCATGTTAAAATGACATTACATGGCCTTGAATATGGCTAAAAGAGCTCACATGTGTAGAAGGATCGTATGAACATGGCTAGACGTTAACATCAAGCTCGACTTCATAACTCAACCAAAGTAATTTCTGACGGGTTCACCGATAGACATAGTTTATATAGTAAGTTAAAATGGTAAGGTTGCGACCTATGATACCACTCTAAGTTGGCTTAGCACAATTTCTCATGTTAAAATGACATTACTTGCCTTGAACCTAGCTAAAAGAGATCACATGTGTAGAAGGATCGTATGAACATGGCTAGACGTTAACATCAAGCTCGACTTCATAACTCAACCAAAGTAATTGCTGACGGGTTCACCAATAGACATAGTTTATATAGTAAGGTAAAATGGTAAGATTGCGACCTATGATACCACTCTAAGTTAGCTTAGCACAATTTCTCATGTTAAAATGACATTACTTGCCTTGAGCCTAGCTAAAAGAGATCACATGTGTAGAAGGATTGTATGAACATGGCTAGTTGTTAGGATCAAGCTCGACTTCATAACACAACCAAAGTAGTTCATTACAGCTTCACTAATAGACATAGCTTATAAACTAAGGCAAAATATATATTTTGTGACCTATAAGGCCACTCTAAGTTAGCTTAGCACACTTTCTGTTGTAAAAATGACATTACGTCGCCATGAACTAAGATAAAAGAGATCCCATGTGTAGAAGGATCGTATGAACATTGCTAGACGTTAACATCAAGCTCGACTTCATAACTCAACCAAAGTAATTTCTGACGGGTTAACCAATAGACATAGTTTATATTGTAAGGTAAAATGGTAAGGTTGCGACCTATGATACCACTCTAAGGTTGCTTAGCACAATTTCTCATGTTAAAATGACATTACTTGCCTTGAACCTAGCTAAAAGAGATCACATGTGTAGAAGGATCGTATGAACATGGCTAGTTGTTAGGATCAAGCTCGACTTCATAACACAACCAAAGTAGTTCATTACAGCTTCACTAATAGACATAGCTTATAGACTAAGGCAAAATATATATTTTGTGACCTATAAGGCCACTCTAAGTTAGCTTAGCACACTTTCTGTTGTAAAAATGACATTACGTCACCATGAACTAAGCTAAAAGAGATCCCATGAGTAGAAGGATCGTATGAACATGGCTAGACGTTAACATCAAGCTCGACTTCATAACTCAATTAAAGTAATTTCTGATGGGTTCACCCACCAATAGACATAGTTTATATATTAAAGTAAAATGGTAAGGTTGCGACCTATGATACCACTCTAAGTTGGCTTAGCACAATTTCTCATGTTAAAATGACATTACTTGCCTTAAACCTAGCTAAAAGAGATCACATGTGTAGAAGGATCGTATGAACATGGCTAGTTGTTAGGATCAAGCTCGACTTCATAACACAACCAAAGTAGTTCATTATAGCTTTACTAATAGACATAGCTTATAGACTAAGGCAAAATATATATTTTGTGACCTATAAGGCCACTCTAAGTTAGCTTAGCACACTTTCTGTTGTAAAAATGACATTACGTCACCATGAACTAAGCTAAAAGAGATCCCATGAGTAGAATGATCGTATGAACATGGCTAGACGTTAACATCAAGCTCGACTTCATAACTCAACCAAAGTAATTTCTGACGGGTTCACCAATAGACATAGTTTATATAGTAAGTTAAAATGGTAAGGTTGCGACCTATGATACCACTCTAAGTTGGCTTAGCACAATTTCTCATGTTAAAATGACATTACTTGCCTTGAACCTAGCTAAAAGAGATCACATGTGTAGAAGGATCGTATGAACATGGCTAGACGTTAACATCAAGCTCGACTTCATAACTCAACCAAAGTAATTGCTGACGGGTTCACCAATAGACATAGTTTATATAGTAAGGTAAAATGGTAAGATTGCGACCTATGATACCACTCTAAGTTAGCTTAGCACAATTTCTCATGTTAAAATGACATTACTTGCCTTGAGCCTAGCTAAAAGAGATCACATGTGTAGAAGGATCGTATGAGCATGGCTAGTTGTTGGGATCAAGCTCGACTTCATAACACAACCAAAGTAGTTCATTACAGCTTCACTAATAGACATAGCTTATAGACTAAGGAAAAATATAAAATTTGTGACCTATTAGGCCACTCTAAGTTGGCTTACCACTCTTTCTGTTGTAAAAATGACATTACGTCGCCATGAACTAAGATAAAAGAGATCCCATGTGTAGAAGGATCGTATGAACATTGCTAGACGTTAACATCAAGCTCGACTTCATAACTCAACCAAAGTAATTTCTGACGGGTTAACCAATAGACATAGTTTATATTGTAAGGTAAAATGGTAAGGTTGCGACCTATGATACCACTCTAAGGTTGCTTAGCACAATTTCTCATGTTAAAATGACATTACTTGCCTTGAACCTAGCTAAAAGAGATCACATGCGTAGAAGGATCGTATGAACATGGCTAGTTGTTAGGATCAAGCTCGACTTCATAACACAACCAAAGTAGTTCATTATAGCTTTACTAATAGACATAGCTTATAGACTAAGGCAAAATATATATTTTGTGACCTATAAGGCCACTCTAAGTTAGCTTAGCACACTTTCTGTTGTGAAAATGACATTATGTCACCATGAACTAAGCTAAAAGAGATCCCATGAGTAGAAGGATCGTATGAACATGGCTAGACGTTAACATCAAGCTCGACTTCATAACTCAACCAAAGTAATTTCTGACGGGTTCACCAATAGACATAGTTTATATATTAAGGTAAAATGGTAAGGTTGCGACCTATGATACCACTCTAAGTTGGCCTAGCACAATTTCTCATGTTAAAATGACATTACTTGCCTTGAACCTAGCTAAAAGAGATCACATGTGTAGAAGGATCGTATGAACATGGCTAGACGTTAACATCAAGCTCGACTTCATAACTCAACCAAAGTAATTGCTGACGGGTTCACCAATAGACATAGTTTATATATTAAGGTAAAATGGTAAGGTTGCGACCTATGATACCACTCTAAGTTGGCTTAGCACAATTTCTCATGTTAAAATGACATTACTTGCCTTAAACCTAGCTAAAAGAGATCACATGTGTAGAAGGATCGTATGAACATGGCTAGTTGTTAGGATCAACCTCGACTTCATAACACAACCAAAGTAGTTCATTATAGCTTTACTAATAGACATAGCTTATAGACTAAGGCAAAATATATATTTTGTGACCTATAAGGCCACTCTAAGTTAGCTTAGCACACTTTCTGTTGTAAAAATGACATTACGTCACCATGAACTAAGCTAAAAGAGATCCCATGAGTAGAAGGATCGTATGAACATGGCTAGACGTTAACATCAAGCTCGACTTCATAACTCAATTAAAGTAATTTCTGATGGGTTCACCAATAGACATAGTTTATATATTAAGGTAAAATGGTAAGGTTGCGACCTATGATACCACTCTAAGTTGGCTTAGCACAATTTCTCATGTTAAAATGACATTACTTGCCTTGAACCTAGCTAAAAGAGATCACATGTGTAGAAGGATCGTATGAACATGGCTAGTTGTTAGGATCAAGCTCGAGTTCATAACACAACCAAAGTAGTTCATTACAGCTTCACTAATAGACATAGCTTATAGACTAAGGCAAAATATATATTTTGTGACCTATAAGGCCACTCTAAGTTAGCTTAGCATACTTTCTGTTGTAAAAATGACATTACGTCACCATGAACTAAGCTAAACGAGATCCCATGAGTAGAAGGATCGTATGAACATGGCTAGACGTTAACATCAAGCTCGACTTCATAACTCAATTAAAGTAATTTCTGATGGGTTCACCCACCAATAGACATAGTTTTTATATTAAGGTAAAATGGTAAGGTTGCGACCTATGATACCACTCTAAGTTGGCTTAGCACAATTTCTCATGTTAAAATGACATTACTTGCCTTAAACCTAGCTAAAAGAGATCACATGTGTAGAAGGATCGTATGAACATGGCTAGTTGTTAGGATCAAGCTCGACTTCATAACACAACCAAAGTAGTTCATTACGGATTCACTAATAGATATAGCTTATAGACTAAGGCAAAATATTTATATTTTGTGACCTATAAGGCCACTCTATGTTGGCTTGCACACTTTCTTTTGTAAAAATGACATTACGTCGCCATGAACTAAGATAAAAGAGATCCCATGTGTAAAAGGATCGTATGAACATGGCTAGACGTTAACATCAAGCTCGACTTCATAACTCAACCAAAGTAATTTCTGACGGGTTCACCAATAGACATAGTTTATATAGTAAGTTAAAATGGTAAGGTTGCGACCTATGATACCACTCTAAGTTGGCTTAGCACAATTTCTCATGTTAAAATGACATTACTTGCCTTGAACCTAGCTAAAAGAGATCACATGTGTAGAAGGATCGTATGAACATGGCTAGACGTTAACATCAAGCACGACTTCATAACTCAACCAAAGTAATTGCTGACGGGTTCACCAATAGACATAGTTTATATAGTAAGGTAAAATGGTAAGATTGCGACCTATGATACCACTCTAAGTTAGCTTAGCACAATTTCTCATGTTAAAATGACATTACTTGCCTTGAGCCTAGCTAAAAGAGATCACATGTGTAGAAGGATCGTATGAGCATGGCTAGTTGTTGGGATCAAGCTCGACTTCATAACACAACCAAAGTAGTTCATTACAGCTTCACTAATAGACATAGCTTATAGACTAAGGCAAAATATAAAATTTGTGACCTATTAGGCCACTCTAAGTTGGCTTACCACTCTTTCTGTTGTAAAAATGACATTACGTCGCCATGAACTAAGATAAAAGAGATCCCATGTGTAGAAGGATCGTATGAACATTGCTAGACGTTAACATCAAGCTCGACTTCATAACTCAACCAAAGTAATTTCTGACTATTGGCCAAGCATCCTCACTAGGCCACACCAACAAAATCCCAGAGGCCTAGTGACATTTATCCTTAGGAAGATCGGAAGACGCGCATCACTTCGGTTGGGCGCGACTTCGGGAAAAAGAGAAGCCGTGAGACGCAAGGCGTGAAGACGTAGGGCGCAAGGCAATGAGACTTGGGAAGCAAGGTGTGAGGCGACCGTTAGATGGAGAGGGTGTATGGGTCTTCCCCAACGGTCAAAGTGGTCCCGGGAATATGACCGTTGGGCGCGTGCAGCTTCAGAGTGGTCCCGGCTGGACGCGTGAAGAGCAGGTGGTCCCCTCCAGCCGCCAACGACCTCAGGTGGTCCCCTCCAGCTTCCAGCGACTTCTTCTCTCTTCTCTTCTTCTCCTTTGCGATTTTTCTGTTTATTTAAGAGGAACAATTGTATCTTTTAGGATCTATGGAGTTTTAATGGAAGCTCTCTTCATATTCTCTCAAAACACTCTCCAATCTCTTATTCTCTAAAGTTTTCGCATTGTGTACTCAAACTCACATGGTATCAGAGCAGTGATATCCTCTCACTATGCTTCCATTAATCTCTTTTCATCACTCTCTGTTTTTCTTCTCTATTGTTTAGTCCTTGAAATTCAAAACTCGCCGTGGAAAGCTTGGGTTCTACCTCCGGGGCGCATCCTCCTTGCGGCTCTTCTCAAAGTTTTGAAGAAAAAGGCTATCTTTGAGTCCTATATACAGAAAAGCTGGGATCTTTGGTGAGCTTTGGCATCAAAAGAGTAAGCTTTTCTCATTCAAACTCAAGGAAATCTCGAAATCTCTCTTGTGAAGCCTTACCGGAAGCGTGAAAGGGAAAAGGTCAAGTCTTTTCTCTCTTCTTGAAGTGGTGCTCTCTGGTGTTCTTAAGAGAAGACTTTTAGTCTCTCCTGTTCGTGATTTCAAGAAAGCTTCAACTTTTTAAGCCTCTCTTTGGGTCATTTCTCAGCCGGCACAAAAAAAAGGTGTAATCTTTTCTTCTCAAAATGGATCCAAGTAAACTACAAGTGGTTCCTATTATGCTTAAAGGGCCGAATTACTTGCTGTGGGCTAGAGCTGCAAAGACTACCATCTGCACAAAGAAAGGCTATTGGAGTCATATAGTCAAAGATAGACCCTTAAAGAAGTCCACATCAAGTGAAGAAGATGAGGAAGTGCTTGATGAGGATGATGATTGGTTCCTCATGGATCAATCGGTCAAATCTATCATCTTGGGATCACTAGACAAACCCATATTAGAAGCCTACTACTACTGTGAGACAGCTAAAGACTTATGGGAATCCTTGAAGAAAGTATATGGTAATATTTCAAGTCTTACTCGGGTTTTTGAAGTTAAGAAGGAATTGAGTAGTCTTTATCAAGATGACATGGAATTTACGGAATACTTTGGTAGATTTAGATCTTTGTGGGCTGAGATGGATATGCTTAGACCAATGACATTGGAGCCTAAGGTAATTATGAGTAGAAGTGAAGAGGATAAAGTTCTCGGTTTGATGATGAATCTCAATCCATGTTACACGGATCTTGTTAAACATATCTTGAGGACTGCGGCTACTACTCATTCACTTCCTAGTCTTGAAGAAGTTTGTGCTCAAATCCAGAAGGAACAAGGGTCTATTGGTCTATTGGAAAGAAAGGGAAGTTCGGGTCTAATAATTGCCAACAAAGCTCAAGTTAAGACCGAAGATAAGAAGAGGCTAATATGTGAGCATTGTAAGAAGAAAGGTCATGCCAAAGATAAGTGCTGGATTCTTCACCCACACCTTAAGCCAGCCAAGTTCAAAGAAGCAAGGGCTAACCTCACTCAAGAGAAGTCGGATGAACCAAATCAATTGTCTCTAGCTCCTTTCTCTTCGGGTTCATCCTCTTTGGCTGGACAGCAAGAACAAGGAATTGCTGCCTCATCTTCTTTCCAAGGAGAGGTGATTAAGAAGGCAGACTTGGAAGCTCTTATTCAATCCCTTAAGTCCCTAAGGGATTCTGGTATTTGTCTCTTCTCACATTCCTTATTTAAGCCGATTATCATTGACTCGGGAGCCTCTCACCACATGATTAGTGATAGGGGGCTAATTAGTGATATTGAACCAGCTTTAGGGAGTGTGGTAATTGCTAATGGAGCTAAGGTATCGGTTAGGGGTGTAGGGAATTTAGGCTTACTTAACAAGAAAATGAAAGCTTTCTTTATGCCCGGTTTCTCCTCAAACTTGTTATCGGTTAGGAAAGTGGTAAATGATCTAAATTGTTATGTTATCTTTGGTCCTAATAGTGTTAAGTTTCAGGATATTAAGACTGGGAGCATGATCGGAGAAGGCAGAATCCAAGATGGATTGTACATCCTTGAAGATTCTAAGATGTTTTCTAAGTTTTATAACACTAATGTTGGTTTTTCGAATTCGGCTATTGGCTTGAAACCCTCTGTTTGGCATGCAAGGGCTGGCCACCCTCATTTTCGTGCTTTGAACCTTATGTTACCTCAATTATCCTTTGAAAATTTTAGTGATTGTGAAGCTTGCATATTAGGAAAACATTGCAAAACGGTTTATCCCTTATCATCAACCATTTATGATAATTGCTTTGATCTAGTTCATTCCGATGTATGGACTTCACCGTGCATATCTAGGGATAGACATAGATACTTTGTGACATTTATTGATGAGAAGTCAAAATACACATGGATAACCTTGATGCCATCGAAGGATAAAGTGTTTGATGCATTTAAAAATTTCGAAGCTTATATCACTAATCACTTTAATGCTAAATTGAAGGTATTACGAACGGATAATGGTGGTGAATATATGAGTCGTGTGTTCCAAGAACACCTTGCCAAACAAGGAATCCTTCACCAAACAAGTTGTCCTTATAATCCGCAACAAAATGGTGTAGCCGAACGTAAAAATCGACATCTAATGGAAATAACCCGAGCAATTATGTTTCATATGCACGTTCCAAAACATTTTTGGGGAGATGCTGTCATGACAGCATGCTATTTGATTAATCGAACCCCTACCAAGATTCTTCGGGATGTGTCTCCATTTAAGGTACTTAACAAAACTGAACCACATTTAGATCACTTACGTGTATTTGGGTGTCTTTGTTTTGTCTTAGTTCCCGGAGATCTTCGCAACAAGCTTGAAGCCAAAAGTAAACGGTGTATGTTTATTGGCTATTCTCCGACACAAAAAGGCTATAAGTGTTATGACCCGGAGTCAAGAAGAGTGTATGTGTCTCGTGATGTCAAATTCTTGGAAGATAGAGGATTGTATGATGCTACTACGTGGGATGACCTTCAGGACTTGTCCGAGCCAAATCTGGACCGAGCCGCCAGCTTGCGGCTTCTCCTCCAACATTTAGGTCTCTCTCGGGAAACGGATGCTGCACCCGCTGGGACGCGTCCTTCGAGCTCACAGTCTCCGCATCGATCCGTGCCTTCCGATACCGAGACACATACCCATGCTGTTCCCGACTCGACTCATAGTCCTTCTGCTAATGCTCCGGACGCATCCTACCCAACGTCTCCTCCAGTTCCGACTGTCAATCCGGCCGAGGACTCTAACTCGACCGCGTATACCGATCGGCCTGTGACTTCCGAGACGTCGGGCTTGCATGATGATGGGTCTGTTCTGGTTCGTGATTCTCAGCCCATTCAACCACTTCGTCGTAGTACAAGGGTGCGTAAGGATCCTTCACGATGGGTAGAAACACGGACATACTACAATGCCTTTGCAATAGCTCATCCAACTCAAGCGGTATTCTCTATGAACCTTGTACCATCTCAGTTTAAAGCTTTTCTTGGGAAGATTGAGCTGGATCAGGTACCCAAGACATTTGCTGAAGCTAGTCAAAACCCTGCCTGGATGGAGGCGGTGAATGCTGAAGCCGCCGCAATGGATGTCAATAACACATGGGCTGAGGCTGAACTTCCTCCGGGAAAGAAAGCCGTCTCTTGCAAATGGGTCTTTACCATTAAGTATAAGGCTAATGGAGAGATTGAACGCTACAAGGCACGTCTTGTTGCACGCGGCTTTACTCAAACCTACGGGAAGGATTATACAGACACCTTTGCTCCGGTTGCCAAGCTTCATACGGTAAGGGTTGTGCTTTCCTTAGCTACTAATCTATCTTGGGATTTATGGCAGATGGATGTCAAGAACGCTTTCCTTCAAGGAGAGCTTGAGGAGGAAGTGTATATGACTCCACCGCCGGGACTTGAGTCTAGGTTTGATCCAGGAAAGGTTCTCCGGCTTAGGAAAGCCATCTATGGGCTGAAGCAATCTCCAAGAGCTTGGTATCATAAACTGAGCCATACCCTTCGTGATCGTGGTTTTGTAAAGTCTGAAGCCGATCACACTTTGTTCACCTTCCGGCGGAATCAAGGACTTGTGGTTGTGCTCATTTATGTGGATGACCTTATCATCACCGGCGATGATAAGGAAGGTATCTCCCAAACTAAGTCTTATCTTCATTCTGTTTTTGACATCAAAGACTTGGGGGAGTTGACGTACTTTCTAGGGATTGAGATTTGTCGTTTCTCGGACGGCTTATTTCTCTCTCAACGAAAGTACACTTTAGATTTGTTGTGTGAGACAGGAATGGAGACTTCTAAGTCTGTCAAAACACCGATTGATGATGGTTACAAGGCTCATCGAGAGGGGGAGAATGCGGCTGAGCCATATGAGGATCCAATGCTGTACAGGCGACTTGTAGGTAAGCTTATTTACCTTACCATAACTCGTCCTGACCTCTGTTTTGCAGTAAACCAAGTCAGTCAGTACATGCAAACTCCCACAAAGCATCATTGGTCAATGCTTGAGCGCATCCTTCGGTACCTAAGAGGGAGTTCCAGCCAAGGCATTTGGATGGGTAAGCATAATAGTACTACAATATCTGGATATTGTGATGCTGATTGGGCAGGTGATAGGAACGATAGGAAGTCTACTACTGGTTTTTGCACATTCATTGGAGGGAACTTGGTGACTTGGAAGACCAAGAAGCAAAAGGTGGTGGCTTGCTCTACCGCAGAAGCAGAATACCGAGCAATGAGGAAACTAACGGATGAGTTGGTATGGCTCCGGAGTATTCTCAAAGATCTAGGGTATGACACCAATGAACCGACCATAATGCATTGCGACAATCAAGCAGCGATTCACATAGCCAACAACTCAGTCTTTCATGAGAGGACCAAGAGTATTGAAGTAGACTGCCACAAAGTTCGGGAACGCATAGCTCAGGGAGTGACCCTTCCGTGTTACACACCAAGTGGAGACCAATTGGCAGACATCTTCACCAAGGCAGCAAGCTCCAAGGTTTGCAACCATATTTATGGCAAACTTGGACTTGTAAGCCTTGACTGCCCTTGACCTCATGTCTCCTAACCTCAAAGTATACATGCTCTTTTTCCCTCATAAAGGTTTTGTCCCAATGGGTTTTCCTTTGTGAGGTTTTTACCGAGGTGTATGCTTTGGGGTTTCCAAGCTAAGTCTCTATTACATTGCGGCTTAGCTTGAGGGGGAGTATTGGCCAAGCATCCTCACTAGGCCACACCAACAAAATCCCAGAGGCCTAGTGACATTTATCCTTAGGAAGATCGGAAGACGCGCATCACTTCGGTTGGGCGCGACTTCGGGAAAAAGAGAAGCCGTGAGACGCAAGGCGTGAAGACGTAGGGCGCAAGGCAATGAGACTTGGGAAGCAAGGTGTGAGGCGACCGTTAGATGGAGAGGGTGTATGGGTCTTCCCCAACGGTCAAAGTGGTCCCGGGAATATGACCGTTGGGCGCGTGCAGCTTCAGAGTGGTCCCGGCTGGACGCGTGAAGAGCAGGTGGTCCCCTCCAGCCGCCAACGACCTCAGGTGGTCCCCTCCAGCTTCCAGCGACTTCTTCTCTCTTCTCTTCTTCTCCTTTGCGATTTTTCTGTTTATTTAAGAGGAACAATTGTATCTTTTAGGATCTATGGAGTTTTAATGGAAGCTCTCTTCATATTCTCTCAAAACACTCTCCAATCTCTTATTCTCTAAAGTTTTCGCATTGTGTACTCAAACTCACACTGACGGGTTAACCAATAGACATAGTTTATATTGTAAGGTAAAATGGTAAGGTTGCGACCTATGATACCACTCTAAGGTTGCTTAGCACAATTTCTCATGTTAAAATGACATTACTTGCCTTGAACCTAGCTAAAAGATATCACATGCGTAGAAGGATCGTATGAACATGGCTAGTTGTTAGGATCAAGCTCGACTTCATAACACAACCAAAGTAGTTCATTATAGCTTTACTAATAGACATAGCTTATAGACTAAGGCAAAATATATATTTTGTGACCTATAAGGCCACTCTAAGTTAGCTTAGCACACTTTCTGTTGTGAAAATGACATTATGTCACCATGAACTAAGCTAAAAGAGATCCCATGAGTAGAAGGATCGTATGAACATGGCTAGACGTTAACATCAAGCTCGACTTCATAACTCAACCAAAGTAATTTCTGACGGGTTCACCAATAGACATAGTTTATATATTAAGGTAAAATGGTAAGGTTGCGACCTATGATACCACTCTAAGTTGGCCTAGCACAATTTCTCATGTTAAAATGACATTACATGGCCTTGAATATGGCTAAAAGAGCTCACATGTGTAGAAGGATCGTATGAACATGGCTAGACGTTAACATCAAGCTCGACTTCATAACTCAACCAAAGTAATTTCTGACGGGTTCACCGATAGACATAGTTTATATAGTAAGTTAAAATGGTAAGGTTGCGACCTATGATACCACTCTAAGTTAGCTTAGCCCAATTTCTCATGTTAAAATGACATTACTTGCCTTGAACCTAGCTAAAAGAGATCACATGTGTAGAAGGATCGTATGAACATGGCTAGACGTTAACATCAAGCTCGACTTCATAACTCAACCAAAGTAATTGCTGACGGGTTCACCAATAGACATAGTTTATATAGTAAGGTAAAATGGTAAGATTGCGACCTATGATACCACTCTAAGTTAGCTTAGCACAATTTCTCATGTTAAAATGACATTACTTGCCTTGAGCCTAGCTAAAAGAGATCACATGTGTAGAAGGATCGTATGAGCATGGCTAGTTGTTGGGATCAAGCTCGACTTCATAACACAACCAAAGTAGTTCATTACAGCTTCACTAATAGACATAGCTTATAGACTAAGGCAAAATATAAAATTTGTGACCTATTAGGCCACTCTAAGTTGGCTTACCACTCTTTCTGTTGTAAAAATGACATTACGTCGCCATGAACTAAGATAAAAGAGATCCCATGTGTAGAAGGATCGTATGAACATTGCTAGACGTTAACATCAAGCTCGACTTCATAACTCAACCAAAGTAATTTCTGACGGGTTAACCAATAGACATAGTTTATATTGTAAGGTAAAATGGTAAGGTTGCTACCTATGATACCACTCTAAGGTTGCTTAGCACAATTTCTCATGTTAAAATGACATTACTTGCCTTGAACCTAGCTAAAAGATATCACATGCGTAGAAGGATCGTATGAACATGGCTAGTTGTTAGGATCAAGCTCGACTTCATAACACAACCAAAGTAGTTCATTATAGCTTTACTAATAGACATAGCTTATAGACTAAGGCAAAATATATATTTTGTGACCTATAAGGCCACTCTAAGTTAGCTTAGCACACTTTCTGTTGTGAAAATGACATTATGTCACCATGAACTAAGCTAAAAGAGATCCCATGAGTAGAAGGATCGTATGAACATGGCTAGACGTTAACATCAAGCTCGACTTCATAACTCAACCAAAGTAATTTCTGACGGGTTCACCAATAGACATAGTTTATATATTAAGGTAAAATGGTAAGGTTGCGACCTATGATACCACTCTAAGTTGGCCTAGCACAATTTCTCATGTTAAAATGACATTACATGGCCTTGAATATGGCTAAAAGAGCTCGCATGTGTAGAAGGATCGTATGAACATGGCTAGACGTTAACATCAAGCTCGACTTCATAACTCAACCAAAGTAATTTCTGACAGGTTCACCGATAGACATAGTTTATATAGTAAGTTAAAATGGTAAGGTTGCGACCTATGATACCACTCTAAGTTGGCTTAGCACAATTTCTCATGTTAAAATGACATTACTTGCCTTGAACCTAGCTAAAAGAGATCACATGTGTAGAAGGATCGTATGAACATGGCTAGACGTTAACATCAAGCTCGACTTCATAACTCAACCAAAGTAATTGCTGACGGGTTCACCAATAGACATAGTTTATATAGTAAGGTAAAATGGTAAGATTGCGACCTATGATACCACTCTAAGTTAGCTTAGCACAATTTCTCATGTTAAAATGACATTACTTGCCTTGAGCCTAGCTAAAAGAGATCACATGTGTAGAAGGATCGTGTGAACATGGCTAGTTGTTAGGATCAAGCTCGACTTCATAACACAACCAAAGTAGTTCATTACAGCTTCACTAATAGACATATCTTATAAACTAAGGCAAAATATATTTTTTGTTACCTATAAGGCCACTCTAAGTTAGCTTAGCACACTTTCTGTTGTAAAAATGACATTACGTCGCCATGAACTAAGATAAAAGAGATCCCATGTGTAGAAGGATCGTATGAACATGGCTAGACGTTAACATCAAGCTCGACTTCATAACTCAATTAAAGTAATTTCTGATGGGATCACCCACCAATAGACATAGTTTATATATTAAGGTAAAATGGTAAGGTTGCGACCTATGATACCACTCTAAGTTGGCTTAGCACAATTTCTCATGTTAAAATGACATTACTTGCCTTGAACCTAGCTAAAAGAGATCACATGTGTAGAAGGATCGTATGAACATGGCTAGACGTTAACATCAAGCTCGACTTCATAACTCAACCAAAGTAATTGCTGACGGGTTCACCAATAGACATAGTTTATATAGTAAGGTAAAATGGTAAGATTGCGACCTATGATACCACTCTAAGTTAGCTTAGCACAATTTCTCATGTTAAAATGACTTTACTTGCCTTAAACCTAGCTAAAAGATATCACATGTGTAGAAGGATCGTATGAACATGGCTAGTTGTTAGGATCAAGCTCGACTTCATAACACAACCAAAGTAGTTCATTACAGATTCACTAATAGATATAGCTTATAGGCTAAGGCAAAATATTTATATTTTGTGACCTATAAGGCCACTCTATGTTGGCTTAGCACACTTTCTTTTGTAAAAATGACATTACGTCGCCATGAACTAAGATAAAAGAGATCCCATGTGTAGAAGGATCGTATGAACATGGCTAGACGTTAACATCAAGCTCGACTTCATAACTCAATTAAAGTAATTTCTGATGGGTTCACCCACCAATAGACATAGTTTATATATTAAGGTAAAATGGTAAGGTTGCGACCTATGATACCACTCTAAGTTGGCTTAGCACAATTTCTCATGTTAAAATGACATTACTTGCCTTAAACCTAGCTAAAAGAGATCACATGTGTAGAAGGATCGTATGAACATGGCTAGTTGTTAGGATCAAGCTCGACTTCATAACACAACCAAAGTAGTTCATTACGGATTCACTAATAGATATAGCTTATAGACTGAGGCAAAATATTTATATTTTGTGACCTATAAGGCCACTCTATGTTGGCTTAGCACACTTTCTTTTGTAAAAATGACATTACGTCGCCATGAACTAAGATAAAAGAGATCCCATGTGTAAAAGGATCGTATGAACATGGCTAGACGTTAACATCAAGCTCGACTTCATAACTCAACCAAAGTAATTTCTGACGGGTTCACCAATAGACATAGTTTATATAGTATGTTAAAATGGTAAGGTTGCGACCTATGATACCACTCTAAGTTGGCTTAGCACAATTTCTCATGTTAAAATGACATTACTTGCCTTGAACCTAGCTAAAAGAGATCACATGTGTAGAAGGATCGTATGAACATGGCTAGACGTTAACATCAAGCTCGACTTCATAACTCAACCAAAGTAATTGCTGACGGGTTCACCAATAGACATAGTTTATATAGTAAGGTAAAATGGTAAGATTGCGACCTATGATACCACTCTAAGTTAGCTTAGCACAATTTCTCATGTTAAAATGACATTACTTGCCTTGAGCCTAGCTAAAAGAGATCACATGTGTAGAAGGATCGTATGAGCATGGCTAGTTGTTGGGATCAAGCTCGACTTCATAACACAACCAAAGTAGTTCATTACAGCTTCACTAATAGACATAGCTTATAGACTAAGGCAAAATATAAAATTTGTGACCTATTAGGCCACTCTAATTTGGCTTACCACTCTTTCTGTTGTAAAAATGACATTACGTCGCCATGAACTAAGATAAAAGAGATCCCATGTGTAGAAGGATCGTATGAACATTGCTAGACGTTAACATC
This sequence comes from Lepidium sativum, assembly GCA_023374145.1. NCBI lineage: Eukaryota > Viridiplantae > Streptophyta > Magnoliopsida > Brassicales > Brassicaceae > Lepidium > Lepidium sativum. Next base: position 20,424 of record JAKUCM010006045.1, read on the forward strand.
AAGCTCGACTTCATAACTCAACCAAAGTAATTTCTGACGGGTTAACCAATACACATAGTTTATATTGTAAGGTAAAATGGTAAGGTTGCGACCTATGATACCACTCTAAGGTTGCTTAGCACAATTTCTCATGTTAAAATGACATTACTTGCCTTGAACCTAGCTAAAAGAGATCACATGCGTAGAAGGATCGTATGAACATGGCTAGTTGTTAGGATCAAGCTCGACTTCATGGTTACTAAAAGAGAGCTTCCATTAAAACTCCATGGTTACTAAAAGATACAATTGTTCCTCTTAAGTAAACAGAAAAATCGCAAAGGAGAAGAAGAGAAGAGAGAAGAAGTCGCTGGAAGCTGGAGGGGACTACCTGAGGTCGTTGGCGGCTGGAGGGGACCACCTGCTCTTCACGCGTCCAGCCGGGACCACTCTGAAGCTGCACGCGCCCAACGGTCATATTCCCGGGACCACTTTGACCGTTGGGGAAGACCCATACACCCTCTCCATCTAACGGTCGCCTCACACCTTGCTTCCCAAGTCTCATTGCCTTGCGCCCTACGTCTTCACGCCTTGCGTCTCACGGCTTCTCTTTTTCCCGAAGTCGCGCCCAACCGAAGTGATGCGCGTCTTCCGATCTTCCTAAGGATAAATGTCACTAGGCCTCTGGGATTTTGTTGGTGTGGCCTAGTGAGGATGCTTGGCCAATAAACATGGCTAGACGTTAACATCAAGCTCGACTTCATAACTCAACCAAAGTAATTTCTGACAGGTTCACCAATAGACATAGTTTATATAGTAAGGTAAAATGGTAAGGTTGCGACCTATGATACCACTCTAAGTTGGCTTAGCACAATTTCTCATGTTAAAATGACATTACTTGCCTTGAGCCTAGCTAAAAGAGATCACATGTGTAGAAGGATCGTATGAGCATGGCTAGTTGTTGGGATCAAGCTCGACTTCATAACACAACCAAAGTAGTTCATTACAGCTTCACTAATAGACATAGCTTATAGAATAAGGCAAAATATATATTTTGTGACCGATAAGGCCACTCTAAGTTGGCTTACCACTCTTTCTGTTGTAAAAATGACATTATGTCGCCATGATTTAAGATAAAAGAGATCCCATGTGTAGAAGGATCGTATGAACATGGCTAGACGTTAACATCAAGCTCGACTTCATAACTCAACCAAAGTAATTTCTGACGGGTTCACCAATAGACATAGTTTATATAGTAAGGTAAAATGGTAAGGTTGCAACCTATGATACCACTCTAAGTTTGTTAGCACAATTTCTCATGTTAAAATGACATTACTTGCCTTAAACCTAGCTAAAAGAGATCACATGTGTAGAAGGATCGTATGAACATGGCTAGTTGTTAGGATCAAGCTCGACTTCATAACACAACCAAAGTAGTTCATTACGGATTCACTAATAGATATAGCTTATAGACTAAGGCAAAATATTTATATTTTGTGACCTATAAGGCCACTCTATGTTGGCTTGCACACTTTCTTTTGTAAAAATGACATTACGTCGCCATGAACTAAGATAAAAGAGATCCCATGTGTAAAAGGATCGTATGAACATGGCTAGACGTTAACATCAAGCTCGACTTCATAACTCAACCAAAGTAATTTCTGACGGGTTCACCAATAGACATAGTTTATATAGTAAGGTAAAATGGTAAGGTTGCGACCTATGATACCACTCTAAGTTGGCTTAGCACAATTTCTCATGTTAAAATGACATTACTTGCCTTGAGCCTAGCTAAAAGAGATCACATGTGTAGAAGGATCGTATGAGCATGGTTAGTTGTTGGGATCAAGCTCGACTTCATAACACAACCAAAGTAGTTCATTACAGCTTCACTAATAGACATAGCTTATAGACTAAGGCAAAATATATATTTTGTGACCTATAAGGCCACTCTAAGTTGGCTTAGCACACTTTCTGTTGTAAAAATGACATTACGTCGCCATGAACTAAGATAAAAGAGATCCCATGTGTAGAAGGATCGTATGAACATGGCTAGACGTTAACATCAAGCTCGACTTCATAACTCAACCAAAGTAATTTCTGACGGGTTCACCAATAGACATAGTTTATATAGTAAGGTAAAATGGTAAGGTTGCAACCTATGATACCACTCTAAGTTTGTTAGCACAATTTCTCATGTTAAAATGACATTACTTGCCTTGAACTTAGCTAAAAGAGATAACATGTGTAGAAGGATCGTATGAACATGGCTAGACGTTAACATCAAGCTCGACTTCATAACTCAACCAAAGTAATTTCTGACGGGTTCACCAATAGACATAGTTTATATAGTAAGGTAAAATGGTAAGGTTGCGACCTATGATACCACTCTAAGTTGGCTTAGCACAATTTCTCATGTTAAAATGACATTACTTGCCTTGAGCCTAGCTAAAAGAGATCACATGTGTAGAAGGATCGTATGAGCATGGTTAGTTGTTGGGATCAAGCTCGACTTCATAACACAACCAAAGTAGTTCATTATAGCTTTACTAATAGACATAGCTTATAGACTAAGGCAAAATATATATTTTGTGACCTATAAGGCCACTCTAAGTTAGCTTAGCACACTTTCTGTTGTGAAAATGACATTATGTCACCATGAACTAAGCTAAAAGAGATCCCATGAGTAGAAGGATCGTATGAACATGGCTAGACGTTAACATCAAGCTCGACTTCATAACTCAACCAAAGTAATTTCTGACGGGTTCACCAATAGACATAGTTTATATATTAAGGTAAAATGGTAAGGTTGCGACCTATGATACCACTCTAAGTTGGCTTAGCACAATTTCTCATGTTAAAATGACATTACTTGCCTTAAACCTAGCTAAAAGAGATCACATGCGTAGAAGGATCGTATGAACATGGCTAGTTGTTAGGATCAAGCTCGACTTCATGGTTACTAAAAGAGAGCTTCCATTAAAACTCCATGGTTACTAAAAGATACAATTGTTCCTCTTAAGTAAACAGAAAAATCGCAAAGGAGAAGAAGAGAAGAGAGAAGAAGTCACTGGAAGCTGGAGGGGAACACCTGAGGTCGTTGGCGGCTGGAGGGGACCACCTGCTCTTCACGCGTCCAGCCGGGACCACTCTGAAGCTGCACGCGCCCAACGGTCATATTCCCGGGACCACTTTGACCGTTGGGGAAGACCCATACACCCTCTCCATCTAACGGTCGCCTCACACCTTGCTTCCCAAGTCTCATTGCCTTGCGCCCTACGTCTTCACGCCTTGCGTCTCACGGCTTCTCTTTTTCCCGAAGTCGCGCCCAACCGAAGTGATGCGCGTCTTCCGATCTTCCTAAGGATAAATGTCACTAGGCCTCTGGGATTTTGTTGGTGTGGCCTAGTGAGGATGCTTGGCCAATAAACATGGCTAGACGTTAACATCAAGCTCGACTTCATAACTCAACCAAAGTAATTTCTGACGGGTTCACCAATAGACATAGTTTATATAGTAAGGTAAAATGGTAAGGTTGCGACCTATGATACCACTCTAAGTTGGCTTAGCACAATTTCTCATGTTAAAATGACATTACTTGCCTTGAGCCTAGCTAAAAGAGATCACATGTGTAGAAGGATCGTATGAGCATGGCTAGTTGTTGGGATCAAGCTCGACTTCATAACACAACCAAAGTAGTTCATTACAGCTTCACTAATAGACATAGCTTATAGAATAAGGCAAAATATATATTTTGTGACCGATAAGGCCACTCTAAGTTGGCTTACCACTCTTTCTGTTGTAAAAATGACATTATGTCGCCATGATTTAAGATAAAAGAGATCCCATGTGTAGAAGGATCGTATGAACATGGCTAGACGTTAACATCAAGCTCGACTTCATAACTCAACCAAAGTAATTTCTGACGGGTTCACCAATAGACATAGTTTATATAGTAAGGTAAAATGGTAAGGTTGCAACCTATGATACCACTCTAAGTTTGTTAGCACAATTTCTCATGTTAAAATGACATTACTTGCCTTAAACCTAGCTAAAAGAGATCACATGTGTAGAAGGATCGTATGAACATGGCTAGTTGTTAGGATCAAGCTCGACTTCATAACACAACCAAAGTAGTTCATTACGGATTCACTAATAGATATAGCTTATAGACTAAGGCAAAATATTTATATTTTGTGACCTATAAGGCCACTCTATGTTGGCTTGCACACTTTCTTTTGTAAAAATGACATTACGTCGCCATGAACTAAGATAAAAGAGATCCCATGTGTAAAAGGATCGTATGAACATGGCTAGACGTTAACATCAAGCTCGACTTCATAACTCAACCAAAGTAATTTCTGACGGGTTCACCAATAGACATAGTTTATATAGTAAGGTAAAATGGTAAGGTTGCGACCTATGATACCACTCTAAGTTGGCTTAGCACAATTTCTCATGTTAAAATGACATTACTTGCCTTGAGCCTAGCTAAAAGAGATCACATGTGTAGAAGGATCGTATGAGCATGGTTAGTTGTTGGGATCAAGCTCGACTTCATAACACAACCAAAGTAGTTCATTACAGCTTCACTAATAGACATAGCTTATAGACTAAGGCAAAATATATATTTTGTGACCTATAAGGCCACTCTAAGTTGGCTTAGCACACTTTCTGTTGTAAAAATGACATTACGTCGCCATGAACTAAGATAAAAGAGATCCCATGTGTAGAAGGATCGTATGAACATGGCTAGACGTTAACATCAAGCTCGACTTCATAACTCAACCAAAGTAATTTCTGACGGGTTCACCAATAGACATAGTTTATATAGTAAGGTAAAATGGTAAGGTTGCAACCTATGATACCACTCTAAGTTTGTTAGCACAATTTCTCATGTTAAAATGACATTACTTGCCTTGAACCTAGCTAAAAGAGATAACATGTGTAGAAGGATCGTATGAACATGGCTAGACGTTAACATCAAGCTCGACTTCATAACTCAACCAAAGTAATTTCTGACGGGTTCACCAATAGACATAGTTTATATAGTAAGGTAAAATGGTAAGGTTGCGACCTATGATACCACTCTAAGTTGGCTTAGCACAATTTCTCATGTTAAAATGACATTACTTGCCTTGAGCCTAGCTAAAAGAGATCACATGTGTAGAAGGATCGTATGAGCATGGTTAGTTGTTGGGATCAAGCTCGACTTCATAACACAACCAAAGTAGTTCATTACAGCTTCACTAATAGACATAGCTTATAGACTAAGGCAAAATATATATTTTGTGACCTATAAGGCCACTCTAAGTTGGCTTAGCACACTTTCTGTTGTAAAAATGACATTACGTCGCCATGAACTAAGATAAAAGAGATCCCATGTGTAGAAGGATCGTATGAACATGGCTAGACGTTAACATCAAGCTCGACTTCATAACTCAACCAAAGTAATTTCTGACGGGTTCACCAATAGACATAGTTTATATAGTAAGGTAAAATGGTAAGGTTGCAACCTATGATACCACTCTAAGTTTGTTAGCACAATTTCTCATGTTAAAATGACATTACTTGCCTTGAACCTAGCTAAAAGAGATTGTGAAAATTCTCAATAGTATGTGATTAGAGAAGAAGAGAATCTGATTGAGAATTGAGGAGAGTATGGCTGAGAAAGAGAGAGTTGGAAGAAGAGTCTTCTCATTTCTTAAGCTTTACAAATGTGGTTTACAACATATATATAGTAAGAGCACACGAAAACCCTACCTATACATACACATTACACTCTTTTATACAGTCCAAACACTAAAGACAAAACTTACCCGAAATGGGTACAAACCCAATCTGCCATAACAAAAGGGAAGGGAAGACTTTTCCCAATATGTTCCAACGGTCTTCAAGGAGTCACATGTGACTTTTCTGAGCCAAGTTACCACACATGTGACTTAGTTCCTTTCCAACAATGCTAACCAAGTTCTTCTTTGTAGTTAGACCCTTCCTTTTACTCGGTTCCTTGTTTAGCACTCCAACTGAAGCTTGTCTTATACTCCAGCTATTTAACTCTTTTAGTTTAATGTGAGTTTGAGTACACAATGCGAAAACTTTAGAGAATAAGAGATTGGAGAGTGTTTTGAGAGAATATGAAGAGAGCTTCCATTAAAACTCCATGGTTACTAAAAGATACAATTGTTCCTCTTAAATAAACAGAAAAATCGCAAAGGAGAAGAAGAGAAGAGAGAAGAAGTCGCTGGAAGCTGGAGGGGACCACCTGAGGTCGTTGGCGGCTGGAGGGGACCACCTGCTCTTCACGCGTCCAGCCGGGACCACTCTGAAGCTGCACGCGCCCAACGGTCATATTCCCGGGACCACTTTGACCGTTGGGGAAGACCCATACACCCTCTCCATCTAACGGTCGCCTCACACCTTGCTTCCCAAGTCTCATTGCCTTGCGCCCTACGTCTTCACGCCTTGCGTCTCACGGCTTCTCTTTTTCCCGAAGTCGCACCCAACCGAAGTGATGCGCGTCTTCCGATCTTCCTAAGGATAAATGTCACTAGGCCTCTGGGATTTTGTTGGTGTGGCCTAGTGAGGATGCTTGGCCAATACTCCCCCTCAAGCTAAGCCGCAATGTAATAGAGACTTAGCTTGGAAACCCCAAAGCATACACCTCGGTAAAAACCTCACAAAGGAAAACCCATTGGGACAAAACCTTTATGAGGGAAAAAGAGCATGTATACTTTGAGGTTAGGAGACATGAGGTCAAGGGCAGTCAAGGCTTACAAGTCCAAGTTTGCCATAAATATGGTTGCAAACCTTGGAGCTTGCTGCCTTGGTGAAGATGTCTGCCAATTGGTCTCCACTTGGTGTGTAACACGGAAGGGTCACTCCCTGAGCTATGCGTTCCCGAACTTTGTGGCAGTCTACTTCAATACTCTTGGTCCTCTCATGAAAGACTGAGTTGTTGGCTATGTGAATCGCTGCTTGATTGTCGCAATGCATTATGGTCGGTTCATTGGTGTCATACCCTAGATCTTTGAGAATACTCCGGAGCCATACCAACTCATCCGTTAGTTTCCTCATTGCTCGGTATTCTGCTTCTGCGGTAGAGCAAGCCACCACATTTTGCTTCTTGGTCTTCCAAGTCACCAAGTTCCCTCCAATGAATGTGCAAAAACCAGTAGTAGACTTCCTATCGTTCCTATCACCTGCCCAATCAGCATCACAATATCCAGATATTGTAGTACTATTATGCTTACCCATCCAAATGCCTTGGCTGGAACTCCCTCTTAGGTACCGAAGGATGCGCTCAAGCATTGACCAATGATGCTTTGTGGGAGTTTGCATGTACTGGCTGACTTGGTTTACTGCAAAACAGAGGTCAGGACGAGTTATGGTAAGGTAAATAAGCTTACCTACAAGTCGCCTGTACAGCATTGGATCCTCATATGGCTCAGCCGCATTCTCCCCCTCTCGATGAGCCTTGTAACCATCATCAATCGGTGTTTTGACAGACTTAGAAGTCTCCATTCCTGTCTCACACAACAAATCTAAAGTGTACTTTCGTTGAGAGAGAAATAAGCCGTCCGAGAAACGACAAATCTCAATCCCTAGAAAGTACGTCAACTCCCCCAAGTCTTTGATGTCAAAAACAGAATGAAGATAAGACTTAGTTTGGGAGATACCTTCCTTATCATCGCCGGTGATGATAAGGTCATCCACATAAATGAGCACAACCACAATTCCTTGATTCCGCCGGAAGGTGAACAAAGTGTGATCGGCTTCAGACTTTACAAAACCACGATCACGAAGGGTATGGCTCAGTTTATGATACCAAGCTCTTGGAGATTGCTTCAGCCCATAGATGGCTTTCCTAAGCCGGAGAACCTTTCCTGGATCAAACCTAGACTCAAGTCCCGGCGGTGGAGTCATATACACTTCCTCCTCAAGCTCTCCTTGAAGGAAAGCGTTCTTGACATCCATCTGCCATAAATCCCAAGATAGATTAGTAGCTAAGGAAAGCACAACCCTTACCGTATGAAGCTTGGCAACCGGAGCAAAGGTGTCTGTATAATCCTTCCCGTAGGTTTGAGTAAAGCCGCGTGCAACAAGACGTGCCTTGTAGCGTTCAATCTCTCCATTAGCCTTATACTTAATGGTAAAGACCCATTTGCAAGAGACGGCTTTCTTTCCCGGAGGAAGTTCAGCCTCAGCCCATGTGTTATTGACATCCATTGTGGCGGCTTCAGCATTCACCGCCTCCATCCAGGCAGGGTTTTGACTAGCTTCAGCAAATGTCTTGGGTACCTGATCCAGCTCAATCTTCCCAAGAAAAGCTTTAAACTGAGATGGTACAAGGTTCATAGAGAATACCGCTTGAGTTGGATGAGCTATTGCAAAGGCATTGTAGTATGTCTGTGTTTCTACCCATCGTGAAGGATCCTTACGCACCCTTGTACTACGACGAAGTGGTTGAATGGGCTGAGAATCACGAACCAAAACAGACCCATCATCATGCAAGCCCGACGTCTCGGAAGTCACAGGCCGATCGGTATACGCGGTCGAGTTAGAGTCCTCGGCCGGATTGACAGTCGGAACTGGAGGAGACGTTGGGTAGGATGCGTCCGGAGCATTAGCAGAAGGACTATGAGTCGAGTCAGGAACAGCATGGGTATGTGTCTCGGTATCGGAAGGCACGGATCGATGCGGAGACTGTGAGCTCGAAGGACGCGTCCCAGCGGGTGCAGCATCCGTTTCCCGAGAGAGACCTAAATGTTGGAGGAGAAGCCGCAAGCTGGCGGCTCGGTCCAGATTTGGCTCGGACAAGTCCTGAAGGTCATCCCACGTAGTAGCATCATACAATCCTCTATCTTCCAAGAATTTGACATCACGAGACACATACACTCTTCTTGACTCCGGGTCATAACACTTATAGCCTTTTTGTGTCGGAGAATAGCCAATAAACATACACCGTTTACTTTTGGCTTCAAGCTTGTTGCGAAGATCTTCGGGAACTAAGACAAAACAAAGACACCCAAATACACGTAAGTGATCTAAATGTGGTTCAGTTTTGTTAAGTACCTTAAATGGAGACACATCCCGAAGAATCTTGGTAGGGGTTCGATTAATCAAATAGCATGCTGTCATGACAGCATCTCCCCAAAAATGTTTTGGAACGTGCATATGAAACATAATTGCTCGGGTTATTTCCATTAGATGTCGATTTTTACGTTCGGCTACACCATTTTGTTGCGGATTATAAGGGCAACTTGTTTGGTGAAGGATTCCTTGTTTGGCAAGGTGTTCTTGGAACACACGACTCATATATTCACCACCATTATCCGTTCGTAATACCTTCAATTTAGCATTAAAGTGATTAGTGATATAAGCTTCGAAATTTTTAAATGCATCAAACACATTATCCTTCGATGGCATCAAGGTTATCCATGTGTATTTTGACTTCTCATCAATAAATGTCACAAAGTATCTATGTCTATCCCTAGATATGCACGGTGAAGTCCATACATCGGAATGAACTAGATCAAAGCAATTATCATAAATGGTTGATGATAAGGGATAAACCGTTTTGCAATGTTTTCCTAATATGCAAGCTTCACAATCACTAAAATTGTCAAAGGATAATTGAGGTATTGATAAACAAGTTTTTGCGGTGTTTTCTCAAATACCAAACTGTTTATGTAATCAATTGCAGTACAAAATGGTGTCAATCCACTGGGAGAGTAACTAGCAATCAAGATATAATCTACTTATTCTAATCTAAGCCAGATTCGGTTTTAGCAAGTGGTGATCTATCCTAGGTGATAATGAAATCTTAAAAATGCTAAAAATGAAACAGAGTATTAGAATGTAAGACAGAGCATTAAAAGTAAAGCAATAATGAAACTAATAAAGTGCAACACGAAATTTCAACCTAAAGCAGAGTATTAAAATCACGAAAATTCAATAAGGAAAAACGGGTTCTCGAGGATTAGGATCAATGATTAGGGTATTCCTAGGGGTTCTAGACTTATCTATCAACCTATTTAGATGACCTCTAAGCAAGGAATCACAAAGTAATCACATTCGCTCTCGCGCAATGGGACCTCTCCTAAAAGACAACCTGACTTGACTCTCGCCCAACGATTGGAAATTCAAGAGGCCTTAAGTATGGACCTTACAAAGCCTAATAACACCCTAGACAATCAATCTCTTGAGCTAGGAAGATGCTATCTTAATTTAAGCATGTTCAAGTGATTCCCCAAACGCCTCTCGGGGGGGATTCACCAAGAGATCGAATTTCAGTTGATCAGAAAGAAACAAGCATTAAGAACACTTAAACTAAAGAGATCTAAGACCTTATTTAAACATAGACAAACCTAGAAATCCCTAAGTTTTCCCGTAATCTCACCCTTTCCTCAAGAACCCTAGACTAACTTACTCAGAATTCATGAAATAAAACATAGACTTAAAATCGAAAATCAATTGCATAAACTTAAGACTTAAAATCGTAAATTGCTAAAAGAAAGAACTCGAAATTTTGCTGGAAAAGATTGTATTTTGAAAGTAGAAATTCTAGTACAATTTATAGATCAAAAGATCTTAAAGAAAAAGGAAAAAATACTTAAAGAGAAAAAGGGAAAAATTCCCTTGAAAGAAAAATGGGAATTTCCTTTTAAAAGTTAAAAGGAAATTTCCCTAAGAAAGAAAAATAGAAAAGAACTAAAATATAATTGGGCTTGCACAAAGGGGCTTTTGATGGGCCTATTTCGCAGAGAAGCCCAAAGATTCAATCTTCGTCTAAAGTCTCAGTTCTGGTCCGTAAAGGCACTCGACCAAGTGATGGTCGAGTGTCATGCTCGAGTGTCGGAGACTCGAGTGACAAATCTTCTAGTTTGCATCTTGAACTTCAACCTTAGACCAGTCGATTCCTCATTGGTCTTCTTGTACTCCGAAATACTTCGTGATAAGCTCCAAAAAGTACCTAAAAGTCCCTTTTTATGCAATGTATGCAATGCCCGATACTAATAATGCAAATTATGCTAAAAGGAACCTAAAACAATGATAATAATGCAAGTATGAATGCAAAACATGCTAAATAATGGTCCTAAAATGTGGTAAAATGCAGACACATCAACTCCCCCAAACTTAGTCTTTGCTTGCCCTCAAGCAAATGTGCATCGAACTAAGAAGGAAGAGAAGTTGCTAACAATGGGAACATCTTACTTAAACAAATGACCTGCCAAATCGAAAAAACTGTAACCCACAAATGAAACCTCATTCTTTTGTAAGAACCACAATTTACTTTCATCAAGGCTTAGCATCAAGACCGATTATTCCCTAACACTCAGTTGGTCTCTTAAGAAATTCAGATTCGAAACCTATTTCTTTCAAGTGCAGTCCGCAAAAGGGGCTATTAATCAAAGACTTTGGGATACAACTTCCTCAAATTCAGCTAGTCACTAATGGTTTAAGCATTTTAGATCACTTCTCAACTCTTTACTCGTTTTTATTGGCTTTAGCTTATCAATGAAGCACGAAAAAGTACGGGTTTACGCACAGTCCCGGTTCACCTTAGGCATCGATGTATTAGCTTTATCAATGAGACGCAAAAAAGTACGGGTTTACGCACAGTCCCGGTTCATTTTAGGCGATATCGAAATGGTTTTATTGATGAAACACAAGAAGGTACGGGTTTACGCACAATCCCCGTTCATTTTAGACCATATATTTTGAGCCGAGTTTTGAGAAGGATGATTCTATATTCACCTCATGCTTTTCTTTTTACTTAGCTAGCTGAACCTAAGGAAGGATCTTATGCAATGTATCTCAAGCCCCTAATTTGGAAAATAAAATTCGATTATGAGGTAACAAATCAGGTTCTTTTCGAGACACAACCTAAGTATTGGTTTCAAAGGTTAATGATCTACCTATCAGTGTTCAAGAGGGAAAAACGCAAGTCTAAGAGTTCACTATGGTTACTAGCCAATCAACCTAGCAAGTCTACCTATCTAGCAAGATGATTCCCGAAACTCTAGACTCAATCCTATATGAATGCAATGCAACTACATGAACACTCTGTTTTTGACTTATGCATTTTCGAGTTTTTCAATTTTTTTGGTTTTTCTATGCCTTAGATGTGATGCAATATGATCAAATGCAAGAATAAAAACTAAGAACCACAGAAAACAAAGTCAAATATCCTCTAGAACCCTCCCCCAAACTTAAATCACACAGTCCCTTGTGTGTATAAAAGTCCAAAAGAGGATCCTAGACCAGCAAGTCAAGTGAAAAATATGCAAAAGCAAGCTAAGTAAAAGAAATGTAAAAGCAAGTCAATTGAAAAATATGCAATGGTATTTATAATGAAAGGAAGGGGTTTTGGTACCTCTTAATGATTCCAGTAATCGGATGCCACATTTCGCATAAGCTCCATGTAGTAGTCATTATGCCTTTGACGCTCGAGCTCAGCTTGCTCGAGCGTGTCTGTCGAGTGTTCGGAATGCTCGACTGATTGGTGCTCGAGCGGTTGGCTCGAGCTTGCTCCTGCTGCATCAAATGGTCTCCTGTATGAGAAGGCTGCTGGGTTAGCTGAGGAACGTCTAGCTGGTGCTGGTTGGTGTTGCCTTTCACGATCCGTGGATATGGAGGCTCTTCTTGGGCGAATAGTTGGTGGCGGTGGTTGTGGTCCGCTGTTCCTTTCTAGAGCTGCAACTCTTCTACTTAGATCATCGTTTTCCTGCCTTCTAGCTTCGTCGCTAGCAGTCAGCTTCTTCACCTTTTTCATCAACCATTTGTTCATTTTCTGCAACAAGCCTATGTGCTTGTGTGCTTCTTGGATTGGTTCTCCTTGACGAGGTGGCATCGTGTATTCTTCAAAACAATATGCCTCGGGATCCACCTCATCGCTGTTTGTTGGTGATGAACTCTGCTGAGGTTCATTGGGGTCGTACAAGGCTTCTAGAGGTGGGTTGAAATCCGTGTTTCGCCCCATTCTTATTGTCGTGTATTCCCTGTTTGGCAAGAGCAGAAAAGCGTTTGGTCTAAGTAAATGATGGAAAGAGTAAAGGAGCTTACCTCGAACTTCCATTGTAGCCAAGAATTGACTCCTCCTTAAATGATCGATGTTCATGAACCGAGGGTCGGCCCATTGTGTCTCATCGATTGGCACATTGCACCTTTCCAGAATGCATGTGATAAGTCCGCCAATGGTGATCTTTCCATCACGCCCTCCAGTTTTGTTATCCCTTGCCCAATCTCGGTATGTGACTAATTGGTTGGCAAACTGGATGGTTAATCCAGCATTGTTTCGATCTCCAATAATCGGGGATCCGTCACTCTTTTGACCAACAATGTCTTTAAGAGCAGTCACCAACATCTCCATTTCTCCTAGGTTAATGGTTCCAGTAGTAAAACGTGAGAAAAATGTATTTGCTAGGATTGTTCGAAAATACCTCAATGCCGGGTTTCGGATCAGTGATGCCTTAGATCGGGAGGATGAGAATCTGCTCCTTGTTGATGCAATCGACCTCCACACATCATCCAACTCAGCTCTATCAAAATCGGGTCCATAATTTTCGGACTCGGCCTTTGGGAACTCGAAGAGGTCCCTAAGTGCTTTGAATGTCATTCGATAGTCCCTTCCTCTTATTGCAAAGAAGATGTAACCGCCACCTTGCTTTTCTTGGAGACTTTCGTTTTCAGCATCGTATAGAACGATTTGAACCGTTGCTAAAAACTGAAGAGTCTCTTCTTTGTAAGCTCTTTGTGGATATTGCACAAACGTGGACAGCCCACAATTTTGCAACATGAGATCCACATCTCTTGTTATCCCCATTGCGGTTAGCGCTTCCTTGCATGGATAGCGGGTACCTAGAAAATCCATCCTCCGCAGATCGCTTAGTGCTCTTGCCGAGTTATGCCTCTCCTTCATCTCCTTCTCTCTTTTTCCGGCAAGAATTATCTCTCTTGCTTCTGCCGCCTCTCTTTCACCATATCCATCTTTGCGGAGTGTTTCAGCAGCAAGGTCTGGGTCCAATTCGTCTTCATCCATGTATTCTCCTCTTTCTTCCGACTCATTCTCAGATAGCACTTCCATCCTCCTCTTCTCTTTTCTGCCGGGTCTGCTTGCGGCCATGGAAGACTCTCCTTGGGAAGGATTGCTTCTTGATCGAGCATTATTTTTGGCTCTGAGGCGGAGGAGGTTGGCTTTGTTGGATTTTCCGTCTGTCATGATGAAAGTAGGTCGGAGGAAGAGTAAGTTTTCGGACACTCGAACAAGACACTCGAGCAGAGATGATCGAGTGTAGTGGATGAACAAAAAGAGGGACGATTTGCTTCTGTAAAAGAGAGAACAACTAGAGAGAAATGTTAGAGAGAGAATGTATTTCGTGTGAATGGAAGGAGAGAGGCTCCTCCTCCTTTTATAGAGGAGAAAAAACAAGGGGGAGCCTTTTCAAATTCAAAATTTGAACTTGGATTAAATCAAATCTTTTTGAATTAAATGGAAAAGATATTGCATTAAAGAAAGATTTAACCCATTTTTCGGAGTAAATGTCTCCCCTTTCTCAGCTTTTGGCAGTTATAGGCTTGGAGGTATGTGAATAGGCATGAAGGCGGGACGCTCGAGCCTGACACTCGAGCAAGTTTGGTCGAGTGTCAGTCTGCCAAAAGCTGGCTGATGCTCGAGTGGGACACTCGACCAGGCGTGGTCGAGTGTTGTCCCATCTTGTTGGTTTTTTGACCCTACTTATCCCATGTGGGCCCCATTTTCCTGCAAAAGAGACTCAAAAAAAACCTTCCAAGTGCATGTAAGTCGAAATAGATGTATGAAAAAATGATAAAATAGCAAATTTGTAAGTAAATATGCGAAAAGAAAGAAATTGAATGTATATACAGAGGATACCTTTGGGATTGCCTCCCAACTGCGCTTGTTTATAGTCTCAAGCTCGACTTTCCTCCTTTTTATTGGAGAGGAGGTGGTTCATCGAGCAGAACCGAAGTTCCCTCGGGAATCGTGCTTTTTGCCAAGTAAGGCTTTACTCTATGACCGTTTACAGTGAATCCTTCTCCATTGCTATTTGCTAAAGTGACTGCTCCATAAGGTAAAACTTGTAATACTTTGAACGGACCAGACCACTTCGATCGTAGCTTTCCTGGAAATAGCTTGAGTCTTGAGTTAAAGAGTAGCACTTGATCACCAACTTTGATTGTTTTCCGCTGGATCTTTTTGTCATGAGCTGCTTTTGTTCGATCCTTGTATGCTCTTGAGCTGTCATATGCGTCGAGTCTGATTTCTTCGAGTTCATGTAAGTCCATTTGCCTCTTCTCTTGTGCTGTCTTGATATCGAAATTCAAGAGTTTGGTTGCCCAAATCGATTTGTACTCTATCTCAACTGGTAAATGGCAGGATTTTCCATAGAGTAATTGAAAAGGTGTGCGGCCAATAGGTGTTTTGAAAGCAGTTCTATAGGCCCAAAGAGTATCATCCAATTTGGCGGCCCAATCACGTTTGGACAGCCCAACTATCTTCATCAAAATCGATTTGATTTGTCTATTAGAGACTTCAACTTGTCCGCTGGTTTGAGGATGATAAGGAGTTGCCACTTTGTGTTTAACCCCATGTTTCCTAAGTAAATTTTCGAAAACCTTGTTGACAAAATGGGATCCTCCATCGCTAATCACAACTCTTGGCACACCAAATCTGGGAAATATAATGTGTTTGAAGAGTTTAAGTACCACCTTTGCATCGTTTGTAGGAGCTGCAATAGCTTCTACCCATTTAGAGACATAATCCACAGCAACCAAAATGTAACTGTTTCCTAAAGAAGGAGGCTTAAATGGTCCCATGAAATCGATTCCCCAACAGTCAAACACTTCTATCTCCAAGATCGGATTCTGCGGCATCTCATTCCTCTTGCTTATACTGCCTATTCTTTGGCAGCAATCACATCTGGATATGAACTCTTGGCAGTCTTTAAAAATCGATGGCCACCATAACCCGGATTGAAGGATTTTATGTGCTGTTTTGAATGCAGCAAAGTGTCCTCCATAAGTAGATCCATGACAATGTTCCAAAATTCCATTGACTTCCTCTTCTGATACACATCTTCTGAATAGTCCATCAGATCCTTGCTTGTAGAGATAAGGCTCATCCCAAAAATACTGCCTTACATCCCTAAAAAATTTCTTCCTTTGATGATAATTCAAGGTTTTAGGCAGCTCTCCTCCGACCAAATAGTTTACCAAATCGGCATACCATGGTAAACATGTTCCCATAAACTTCGATCCGATCGAAAAACGCCTTCTTTGTCTGTGGGTTTGACACTCGAGCAGGTGGTGCTCGAGTGTCATGGTCGAGTGTTCGGTGGAAAAACTCAACAGCTGCTCTTCAGGCATAGAATCATTCATTGGAAGGGTTTCTTCAACCTGTATTCTTGATAAGTGATCAGCAACACCGTTTTTAACCCCTGGTTTATCGACTATCTCCATGTCGAATTCTTGTAGCAACAAAATCCATCTAAGCAGTCTAGGCTTAGCATCCTTCTTTTTCATCAAGTATCTCAGAGCTGCATGATCAGTATGCACAACAACTTTTGATCCAACCAGATAGGACCGGAATTTCTCAAAGGCGAACACAACTGCAAGCAACTCCTTCTCCGTGGTGGCGTATTTCACCTGGGCTTCGTCTAGTGTTCTACTAGCATAGTAGATCACATTCAGTTTCTTGTCTATCTTCTGTCCCAGAACTGCTCCAACAGCATAGTCACTAGCATCACACATTATCTCAAAAGGGAGATTCCAATCGGGTGCTTGAACTATTGGTGCTGTTATCAAGGCGTCTTTGAGTTCGAGAAAAGCCTTGAGGCATTCCTCGTCGAAGACGAAATCTGCCTCCTTACAAAGGAGGCGAGTCAAAGGTCTAGCAGTTTTCGAAAAGTCTTTGATGAACCGCCTATAGAATCCTGCATGTCCCAAGAAACTCCTAATGTCTTTGACAGTTTTCGGCGGTTGTAACTGAACCATAACCTCTATCTTGGCTTTGTCGACTTCAATGCCCCTTTCAGAAATCTTATGGCCTAAAACGATCCCTTCTTTCACCATAAAGTGGCATTTCTCCCAATTAAGCACTAAATCCGTCTCAACGCACCTAGATAGAACCCTGCACAAGTTTGACAAACAAGAGGAGAAGGAAGAACCATAGACAGAGAAATCGTCCATGAATACTTCGACCATCTCCTCAATCAGATCCGAAAATATAGAAGTCATGCAACGTTGAAAAGTAGCAGGTGCATTACAAAGACCAAATGGCATTCTTCTATATGCAAATGTACCATAAGGGCAAGTAAAGGTTGTTTTTTCCTGATCATTTGGATGTATAGGGATTTGGAAAAATCCACTATATCCATCAAGGAAACAATAATATGAATGATTAGCCAACCTTTCAAGCATTTGGTCTATGAATGGTAAAGGATAATGATCTTTTCTAGATGCAGAATTCAATTTCCTAAAATCAATGCACATTCTATGTCCTGTAATGGTTCTAGTTGAAATCAAGTCATCATTTTCGTTTCTAATGACAGTGACCCCTCCCTTTTTAGGCACACAATGCACAGGAGACACCCATTTACTATCAGAAATAGGATAGATTATATCAGCATCTAACAGTTTTAAAATTTCTTTCTTAACGACCTCCTTTAAATTCGGATTCAATCTCCTTTGAGGTTCCCTGCTAGAATAAGATTCATTTTCAAGGTGAATTCTGTGTGTGCATAAATCGGGAGAGATCCCTCTAATGTCAGACAGTGAGTATCCTAAGGCTTTTCTAAACCGTCTTAATTCAGAAAGCAACATGTTTAACTCATCATCACTCAATGCATTATTTACTATTACTGGATAAGTAGAGTTAGATCCAAGAAATGCGTACCTGAGCCCGGAAGGGAGTGGTTTGAGTTCCACTTTCGGCGATTTGAGCTCCGACCAGTCATCATCGAGCGGACACTCGACCTTAGTGTGCTCGAGTGTTGAGGTCGAGTGTAAAGTTTCGAACTGTTTTTCACCTTTCAGTGATTTGCAAGAGTCCAACAGGCTTTTGTAGACCTCAGTTTCTTCGTATATGTATCCATCACAACCGTCTTTTATCAAAGCAGTACCAAGGTGGTCTTTCTCCATCAATTCTCCAAACAAGTCCTTTGAAAGATCATCTATTTCTTGTACCACGAACAGTTGACCCTCAATGGTCGGTTTTTTCATTATGTCACTAATGCTGAAAGTCATCTTGAAATCTTTCCCAAGGTTGAGTTCGATTTCTCCTTTTGGCACATTGATCACAGCTCCTGCAGTGGCTAAGAAGGGCCTTCCAAACAGCAAAGGGTCCTTTGGTTCTTCTCCCATATCTAGAACAACGAAATCCGTGGGGATTTCTACTCCTCCAACCCGAACTGGTAAATCTTCTAGAATTCCATGTGGAATCCTAACCGATCTGTCAGCTAGTACCAAAGATATCTTACAAGACTTGTATCTATCGAACCCTAATCGTTTGGCGACTGTTAGAGGCATTAGGCTGATCGATGCCCCTAAATCACACAAGCAACTCCTGAATGTGAGAGGTCCAAGCGAACATGGAATTGTGAATGTTCCTGGATCATCGAGCTTCTTAGGTACAACCTTTCTTTGTATAATAGCACTGACCTCGTGAGTTAGCACAACCATCCCTTCAACTTCTTGTGTTCTGTCCTTGACTGCTTCTTTCAAAAACTTCTGGTAAGGGGGCATTAGCATAAAGGCGTCTAGAATTGGTATTTTTACTTCAACGTCCCTCATCTGCTTTTCAAAGAGAGCTTTGTACTTGTCTGCAACATCCTTTTTGAATCTCTGCGGAAAAGAAAGCTGTGGTTTGAAAGGAGGTGGAGCAAACGTCTTTGGGTCTTTTTGTATATCGGTTGTGTTTCTAGGCTGATCTTCGGACACTCGAGCAGGTGGTGCTCGAGTGTGTTGGTCGAGTGTCACGGATTTTGGCTTTTTCGTGCTGATTTCTGTCTGTTCTTCGACCAAATCATCCTCCCCTTCTGGAAGGACACTGTCCTCAGTGTTCTCTGTTGGTTCAGCACGAATTAGCAATTCACGGCCACTACGGAGTGTAATGGCGTTGGCGTGATACTCCTTAGGATTTTGAACAGCTTTTCCAGGTAGCTGTCCGGTTTGTTTGTTGGTTGATGAAGATCCTTGTTGATTCTCTACATATTTGAGACGAGCATTGAGAGTCTCAAATTTGCAGTTGAGTTCATTATGTGAAGCATCGATCTTAGCATGTACTTCAGCAAATTTCCGTGTTAATTCGGAAGCGCTGGCTGTCTGTCCCTTTAGTATCTGCTGCAATATGTCCATCACTTCAGGTGTTTGTGGTGGTGGTTGGGTGTTGTATCCAGTAGGTGGTTGGTGGTGTGTTTGCTGGTACTGTTGTTTGGGTATGAATGGTTTTGATTGTGGTTGCGGATGTGGTTTGGGTGGGTACACCTGGTCGTTTGGATTTGCTACATTTGTGTTTCTGTAGGATAGGTTGGGGTTAGGTTTATAGCTGTTGAATTGTCTGAAATTGTTGCTTTGGTTCTGTACGAAATTGACCTCTTCAACCTCGTCATCCTCTTCTTCGATCCGTTCTGTTTCACTGACATGGTGTACTTGCTTATGATGAGCTGAAAGTAGCTTGTCTAGTTTGTCTTGTATGGCTTTGAGCTCCTTTCTACTAACCATATCTGAATCCGTTACGCCTCTAGGAGTTCGATCATAGTCTTCACTGTATTGGCCGTCTGCTTGAG
Source organism: Lepidium sativum (assembly GCA_023374145.1). Classification (NCBI taxonomy): domain Eukaryota; kingdom Viridiplantae; phylum Streptophyta; class Magnoliopsida; order Brassicales; family Brassicaceae; genus Lepidium; species Lepidium sativum. The sequence continues at coordinate 40,208 of JAKUCM010006045.1, forward strand.
CTAAATTCTCCACTAATTCCCATCCATCATCGACATCTTTATTCAGAAAATTCCCATTGCTGGCTGTATCTAGCAACATGCGTATCTTTGGGATCACGCCTCTGTAGAGAGTACTGAGAAGGGACTCAGTAGTGAAACCGTGATGAGGACATTGCGATTGGTACATCTTGAATCGTTCCCAAGCCTCAGAGAATGTTTCTGAATGGTTTTGCTTAAAACCAGAGATGGAATTGCGAAGTTTCGCAGTTCTGGAATTTGAAAAGAATTTGCCTAGAAATGCTTCTTTGCAGGCGTCCCATGATGTGATAGATCCTTGTGGCAAGTGTTTTTCCCATAGATGTGCTTTGTCTCCAAGAGAGAAAGGAAACAATCGCAATTTCAGAGCATCCTCACTAACCCCGTTTATTTTTGTCAGACTGGTTAGTCTTTCAAATTCATCAAGATGATCAAGTGGTCCTCAGAAGGTAAACCATGAAATTTACTGTTCTGAACCATGGAGATCATTCCACTCTTAATCTCAAAGTTGTTGTTGGCGATGGCTGGTGGGACAATTCCATGGCGTTGAGTGTGGATACTGGGAGCATCACCGGCACCAATGTGTCTAACTCTCCTAGGACGAGTTCCTAGTTTCAGTAGCTTGTACTTGTTCTTCCATGTTAACCTGATCCGTGTATTCTTCGTTCAATCTGTTCCGTTGTTCTCGCAAGTATTCACGAGGCAACGGTCTATCTTGTCAGAGTATGGAATGAGGTCTTCACTACCACGGGATCTGGTATTCAATACAAGTGATTTGTTTCGTCGGAAATGACACTCGAGCGGGTGGTGCTCGAGTGTAGTGATCGAGTGTTTTGGTTCTGCTAGAGCTCTCCGGATACAGAAGAAAAATCAACGAGCTCGAGTTGTGTTGGTCGAGCTTGTTGATCGAGTGTATCTGAAAACAAAGAGAAAACCAGAAACGATTTTAGAATAATAGGGTAATAAAACTTAGTCTCAGAAAAGTGATTTTCCTAATTGTAGCTAACTAATCCCAGTTGGCAACGGCGCCAATTTGATAAACAAGTTTTGCGGTGTTTTCTCAAATACCAAACTGTTTATGTAATCAATTGCAGTACAGTATGGTGTCAATCCACTGGGAGAGTAACTAGCAATCAAGATATAATCTACTTATTCTAATCTAAGCCAGATTCGGTTTTAGCAAGTGGTGATCTATCCTAGGTGATAATGAAATCTTAAAAATGCTAAAAATGAAACAGAGTATTAGAATGTAAGACAGAGCATTAAAAGTAAAGAAATAATGAAACTAATAAGTGCAATCAATCAACCTATTTAGATGACCTCTAAGCAAGGAATCACAAAGTAATCACATTCGCTCTCGCGCAATGGGACCTCTCCTAAAAGACAACCTGACTTGACTCTCGCCCAACGATTGAAATTCAAGAGGCCTTAAGTATGGACCTTACAAAGCCTAATAACACCCTAGACAATCAATCTCTTGAGCTAGAAAGATGCTATCTTAATTTAAGCATGTTCAAGTGATTCCCCAAACGCCTCTCGGGGGGGATTCACCAAGAGATCGAATTTCAGTTGATCAGAAAGAAAACAAGCATTAAGAACACTTAAACTAAAGAGATCTAAGACCTTATTTAAACATAGACAAACCTAGAAATCCCTAAGTTTTCCCGTAATCTCACCCTTTCCTCAAGAACCCTAGACTAACTTACTCAGAATTCATGAAATAAAACATAGACTTAAAATCGAAAATCAATTGCATAAACTTAAGACTTAAAATCGTAAATTGCTAAAAGAAAGAACTCGAAATTTTGTTGGAAAAGATTGTATTTTGAAAGTAGAAATTCTAGTACAATTTATAGATCAAAAGATCTTAAAGAAAAAGGAAAAATACTTAAAGAGAAAAAGGGAAAAATTCCCTTGAAAGAAAAATGGGAATTTCCTTTTAAAAGTTAAAAGGAAATTTCCCTAAGAAAGAAAAATAGAAAAGAACTAAAAGATAATTGGGCTTGCACAAAGGGGCTTTTGATGGGCCTATTTCGCAGAGAAGCCCAAAGATTCAATCTTCGTCTAAAGTCTCAGTTCTGGTCCGTAAAGGCACTCGACCAAGTGATGGTCGAGTGTCATGCTCGAGTGTCGGAGACTCGAGTGACAAATCTTCTAGTTTGCATCTTGAACTTCAACCTTAGACCAGTCGATTCCTCATTGGTCTTCTTGTACTCCGAAATACTTCGTGATAAGCTCCAAAAAGTACCTAAAAGTCCCTTTTTATGCAATGTATGCAATGCCCGATACTAATAATGCAAATTATGCTAAAAGGAACCTAAAACAATGATAATAATGCAAGTATGAATGCAAAACATGCTAAATAATGGTCCTAAAATGTGGTAAAATGCAGACACATCAGGTAACATAAGGTTCAAAGCACGAAAATGAGGGTGGCCAGCCCTTGCATGCCAAACAGAGGGTTTCAAGCCAATAGCCGAATTCGAAAAACCAACATTAGTGTTATAAAACTTAGAAAACATCTTAGAATCTTCAAGGATGTACAATCCATCTTGGATTCTGCCTTCTCCGATCATGCTCCCAGTCTTAATATCCTGAAACTTAACACTATTAGGACCAAAGATAACATAACAATTTAGATCATTTACCACTTTCCTAACCGATAACAAGTTTGAGGAGAAACCGGGCATAAAGAAAGCTTTCATTTTCTTGTTAAGTAAGCCTAAATTCCCTACACCACTAACCGATACCTTAGCTCCATTAGCAATTACCACACTCCCTAAAGCTGGTTCAATATCACTAATTAGCCCCCTATCACTAATCATGTGGTGAGAGACTCCCGAGTCAATGATAATCGGCTTAAATAAGGAATGTGAGAAGAGACAAATACCAGAATCCCTTAGGGACTTAAGGGATTGAATAAGAGCTTCCAAGTCTGCCTTCTTAATCACCTCTCCTTGGAAAGAAGATGAGGCAGCAATTCCTTGTTCTTGCTGTCCAGCCAAAGAGGATGAACCCGAAGAGAAAGGAGCTAGAGACAATTGATTTGGTTCATCCGACTTCTCTTGAGTGAGGTTAGCCCTTGCTTCTTTGAACTTGGCTGGCTTAAGGTGTGGGTGAAGAATCCAGCACTTATCTCTCTCTCTC
>JAKUCM010006046.1:0-90389 GCA_023374145.1 Lepidium sativum
GAGAGAGAGAGAGAAAAGAGATCTTTATGAGTTCTACTAACCTTGACCCCGATTTGCCTAGTGGTGTTTCTTCATTGTTGCGGGATTTTGAAGATGTATTTCCGGATGAGAACCCTAGTGGTTTACCTTCAATCTGAGGGATTGAGAATCAAATAGACTTTGTACCCAGAGCATCCATTCCAAATCGTCCAGCCTATAGAACCAAGCCCAAAGAAACCAAGAAGTTGTAAAGGCAAATGAGTGAGCTGATGGAGAAAAGATATATCTGTGAGAGCATGAGTCCATGTGTCGTGCCCATTTTACTAGTTCCTAAGAATGATGGCACTTGGCGCATGTGTGTTGATTGTAGATCCATTAATAATATCACGGTAAAGTAAAGACACCTAATTGCTCGCTTAGATGATATGTTAGATGAGTTGCATGGTTCTTGTGTCTTTTCTAAAATTGATCTTAAGAGTGGATATCACCAAATTTGAATGAAAGAGCGTGATGAATGGAAAACAACTTTTAAAATAAAACATGGTCTTTATGAGTGGTTAGTCATGTCTTTTAGATTAAGTAATGCACCCAGCACGTTCAAGAGGTTAATGAACCATGTTTTGATACATTTTATTGGTTTGTTTGTTGTTATCTACTTTGAAGATATTCTGTTTTTAGCAAAAGTTTCGAAGAGCACAATGAGCATTTGAAATCAGTTTTAGGTGTACTAAGAAAGTAAAAGCTATATGCTAACTTGAAAAAGTGTACATTTTGTTCGGATAACCTTGTGTTTTTAGGCTTTGTTTTAAGTGCACAAGGCATTCAAGTAGACGAAGAAAAAGTGAGAGCAATTCCATAATGGCCAAGTCCTAAAGCGTAGGAGAAGTTCGAAGTTTCCATGGCCTTGTTGGATTCTGTAGACGATTTGTTCGTGATTTTAGCACTATTGATGCCACACTTACTGAAGTGATCAAGAAAGATATTGGATTCAAATGGGGAGAAGCTCCAGAGAATGTGTTCCAACAACTTAAGGAGAAACTCACCAATGCACCACTTTTATCTTTGTCTAACTTTCTTAAAACATTTGAGATTGAATGTGATGCATCAGGTGTAAGCATTGGAGTTGTGCTTATGCAAGAGAAGAAACCAATCACTTACTTTAGTGAGAAGCTTGGAGGAGCAACTCTAAACTATTTGACTTATGAAAAGGAGTTGTATATTTTGGTTAGAGCTTTGCAAACATGGCAGCACTATCTTTGTCCAAAAGAGTTTGTGATTCATACGGATCATGAGTCTTTGTCCAAATGACATGCTCTTTGGATGGAGTTTATAGAAACGTTTCCTTATGTCATACGATATAAGCAAGGAAAGGAAAACGTTGTGGATGATGCGTTATCAAGAAGATATGCGCTATTATCTACTCTTGATGCTAAGGTTCTTGGTTTTGAGCACATTAAAGAGTTATATGAAACTGACCTTGACTTTCAAGAAGTGTTTAGGACTTGTGTGAAGCATGCGTATGGAAATTTCTATCTTCATGAGGGTTTTCTATTCTATGAAAATAAATTGTGCATTCCTAATTGTTCTTTGAGAGATCTTTTGGTTAGGAAATCACATGGAGGAGGCCTTATGGGACACTTTGGCGTCTCCAAGACCATGGATGTTCTAAAAGAACATTTTCATTGGCCGCATATGAAAGGAGATGTGGAACGAATTTGCGTGAGGTGTGTTACTTTTAAGCAAGCTAAGTTTAAAGTCCAACCTCAAGGTATGTATCTCCCATTGCCTATTCTGAGTGAACCATGGACTGATATCTCAATGGACTTTGTCCTTGGGTTGCCTAGAACTAAGAGAGGTATGAATTTTATCTTTGTGGTAGTAGACCGATTTTCTAAGATGGCACATTTCATTCCTAGTCACAAATCTGATGATGCTACATTTGTTGTTGATATGTTCTTTAAGGAAGTTGTGCGTTTACATGACATGCCTAGGACGATTGTTTCAGATCGATACGCTAAGTTTCTTAGTTATTTTTGGAAAACTTTGTGAGCTAAGTTAAGGACAAAATTATTGTTTTCTACTAATTGTCATCCACAAACTGATGGGCCAACTGAAGTAGTCAATAGGACTTTATCCACTTTGTTGCGTGCTATAATTAAAAAGAATATCAGAAGCAAGCCAACAAAGGAAGGTGTGAGAAGAGCTTTACGCCAGGAGACTTAGTTTGGGTTCACATGAGGAAGGGACGATTTCCAGCTCAAAGGAAGTCTAAGCTAATGCCAAGGGCCATTGGGCCATTTCGAGTCTTGGAAAATATCAATGAAAACGCCTACAAAATAGACTTGCCAAGTGAGTACAAAATTAGTTCTAGCTTTAACATTTCTGACTTGATTCCTTTTGATGTAGATGAACCTGATTAAAGGTTAAATCCTTTTCAAGAGGAAGAAGATGATATGATCATGGAAAGTAGCAAGGAAGTTATGGAGAATTTGGAGCTAAGCAATGAAGATCATGAGAGAGTTTTGGAGATTCCAGCCGGTCCAATTACATGATCACGAGCTAAAAAAATCAATGAGAGCATTTGTGAATTTATTCAAGGCCTTTTGGATAAAGAACAACATAAAGAATCCATTGGACTTTATACTTGTCAAGTCCAACCCACTTTGAGCCTTTTACAAGTCCAAGAGAAGTCCTAAATCAAGTCTTAAAATTCAGCCCATGAATAGTGACAAATTTGGAAGACTAAAAGATATTTTGGATGCCAAAAGTTCAAGAGTCCTCATTAAGTCATAATAAATTGTGACATTTACTTGTCATTTACTTAGTAGTCTATACTCTTCATCTTTAAGACATTCAATAATTTTAGAGGAATCTAGAGAGTCCTTTCTTTTCTTTATAAACTCATATAATTCTCAATTGTGAGAATCCAACTTTTTATCAATAAATCTGAGAGTGATTCTCTTTTGTTTTTTGTGAACTTTTCGATCTTTCTTGGTGTATCATATCCAAGGAATCAAACTGGTTTATCAAGTGATTTACATCACACTTGTGTGGCCATTCCTATCCATTGGCGTGAAGGGGCGAGTCGAAATAGCAATAATCTTCGGTTTAATATACTAAAGGTGGGCTTACTCGAATCAACATTTTGTGGTTCCACCACCTTGCTTAATTGAAGGCGAGTTGAAACAACAACAATCTCAAATTTGATATACCTAAGGTGGAGGTTACTCAAGTTCCTTGAAGATTAAGAATTATCCTTACAACTTATGATTTCTTCGGGATTCCGCGTCACTTTCTCTTATCTGAAAACCAAGATGCATTGAAGTGGTTAAAATAAACCATGTTCATCAAAGCTCGGGCAGCAAAAAAAAGATATTATAAGCAGGAATACTACATTTAGCCTTTACCGTATCTAGTATGACGAACCTTCCTCTCTGCCACGTTCAACTCCTTGCCCGAGAACGCGAGTGGATCTTTGTAGGTTTCCTAATAATGAAACCATCCTTCACAAGCTTCCTAATGTTCTGCCCTGTTTCAGATAATCCATAAAGGTATTAAGAAGAATACCACTCTCAAAATCAAATTAACATGCCAATGGATCCATGAATTTGGATATCGCATCTATGCTTGTGCACAACCTATCTGAGAGATACATGCTGGCAGAAAAAAAAATAGACACCATTTGACAACTAATTTCTAATAGAGAGATAACTTAAGGCAGAATTTTACTACTACTAAGGCCTAATTACTGAGATATGCATTCATAGAAGTGACTCGTAACTTAAACGAGCTCTTAATTTATCATTGTATAATGTTAAAACGAGGTTCCAGAATATCATTTTATGAATGAGCAATTCGTTTCTACTCCTTCCCAAAATCTGAGTTTCTGTTCAACACAATCTATAGAACAATCAAGCTCTGATATAGAATAAATCGTTGGAGACAGTTAGGAATCCAAATCTTACGGGAATTGGCCATAGAGATGTCGTTAGATTCATTGAGATCAAGCCACACTTTGCTTTTCCCACATTTCATTACGGATGCGGCAAGCCGCTTCTGAAGCTTCAGTGACACCATAGTTTTTCCTCCTCGTCTCCAGCTTTTTCCATTAGGGTGTTTTTTCTAACTAGGCCAAAAAAAAAAACAAGAATATCAAATCTTTTATGATTTCTGACTAATTTGGGCCCTTAGTCTTTTAATTTAGTCTAGTTTCGGTCCATTTTATGTTTAAATGCTTAAAAGTGAAAAATATGTTTTTTTGCGTACCATACAATATACATTTCAAATTAAAAAAGGGACAATGCTTCTTTGAATTTATATTATTTGTCATAATATATTACAAGGTGATTAATAATACAGAAATGACGTAATATGTATTCTAAGATTTAAATTTATAATATTAAAATAAGATTTACAAATGCAATATAGTACACTGAAAATGATTGCCTCCACTGGAATTCTTTTAAAGAGATAAAAATGACACTAATTGGCTAATTGCCGAAAAAAACAAAATAAAATGGTTATGGCCTATGAGTTGGATACATGAAAAACATATATAACATATAAATGTACATCACAGTATACATTAACAATATATATAATATACGTACGTACGGGTACATTATTTGTTTGGGGCGCAAATGAATTGCGAATGATTTGACATATCAAGTTGAGAGAAAAAGACAACGTTTAGACTTGTTGAGAGAAGCAATCGTGTGCTGAGACATTGTCAAGTTGTGATCTTACAATATCTTGAAGGAGATAACACAGAAAAAGTTGTCATAAATGAGTTTGTTTTTAACCATTATGTCATCTTCTAGTTTCTATACAATATTAACTTATTTTATCTTATATGGACAATGATAGTAATATTATGTTGATTGTTAAGTAAAGGTCAATTCCGGCAAATAGTGGCTGTGCAACGAAGAGTATTATCAAGCTTCTTGCTTGCTCCGAGCCTCTAAGATGATCAAGTGTTTATGCTCCAAACATATTTGTTTAACAGTACCAAAAAAGAGTTCTTGATTGTTAATATTATAATCCAAACGCAGTTGGTTGCATACGTTTAATAAATTGCATTTGTTTAAGGCACCAATCTTAATAAGATGCTTTGTGTTTTTGGTCGTTTGAATATGAGTTAATTAATCAATCAGACCGAATACTGGCGAATAATATTAAACAAGACTAATGATTTTTTGAGACGTCAAACAAATAGACAATCTAGTGAAACAATTAGATTCTGTCAATCTTTGAAAAAGCATACGGACCCACTTTAAATTCTTATTAGGACAAGTAGGCTTGGAGGTTCATGCATCTAAACCCAATTTACATCTCTATATTTACTTTGGTGCATATCTATACGTAAGATTGTAAGAACAATATATCGGGAAAGGCCAAGATTACAACATAACAGTGTTGGATTGTTGAACCAAAAAAAAAAACAATGCCGGATTAAAATTACATGTTAGGAGAATTACTAATTCAATTTTCTGAGTCTTCAAACATCAATTAACTTTTACATATAAATGATATAATGGTTTGTCTCCAATCTATCTAGACACCACATGATGATTTTGAATCTTACCCACTTTAGTTGAAACATTTACGTTATAGATCGGTTTTTATCGATCAAATAATTATAATGTTGACCAAAGAATAATGATATAATGGTTTGATATCCAATATTAATTCTAATGAATTGCAAAATATTATGTCTTCGTAAATGATAACATTTGGTATAAAAAATCAAATTTTATCAATTTAATTAATAAAAATAATTTAATATATCTGAGTAGTATTTAAAGAAATTTCATTTGTAATTTAGATGACTTATTTACTAATTCTGGTAAAAATAGTTTTAACATATTTCCATTGTAGGTGGAGGATTAAAATGAGTTTTAGAGGAGTAAAGCGATTTGGTTTATACATGGAGTTCCTCGTTTCTCTTGTATCTCATAACTTGTTGTGAGGGATAAACTTGCAACAGGAAGTTGTATGTGTGTTTGGGATCGGACAAAAGAATGAGTGCTCTGGGTGTATGTGTGTTTGGGGTCGGACAAAAGAATGAGTACTATGTGGTGAAAATGACAAAATCCATGATCATCTCTTCTTTTGTTTGCCCATATTCGTTCCCCATTTGGAAAAAGCTTTGTATAAGCCATATATAGAAACACAATATTTGAGTTGTTAATTATAATCGTTGATTAGCCTAGATTAATTATATATACTGTATATTTAACTATGTAATTCATTATTACAATTCAATAAGACAAATCATTATATGGTATCAAAGTCTTCAAACCCTAATCCCACCTCTCACTATAGCCGTCAACCTCAGTTCCCAACTTCCATCTGCAGATCAAGTCCCTCTTGCTAATCACAGAATTCTAAACACTAACATGTCACAAATCTCAAACTCAACACCAATTATTTGGTTTGGATTCTTCAAGTCCGCTCCCACCTTGCTGATTATGGTCTCAATTGTCACCTTAATGGCTCCCTTGAGATTTCTTATATATCAATCACAACAAATGATCGTTCTATCACAAATACTGCACACACCAAATGGGTTCGCCATGATAGTTTCATTTATAGTGCTCCCTTGGGCATGATCTCATCCTCTTTGCAACCAATGGTCTCCACAACAACTATATTCTCTCACATCTTGAACATACTAGTGATAACTTATGCAACACCCATGGCCACTTTGCTCGTTGTTGCCCACACCTACAGTCTGTTCCAACACCACCATTCACACCACAACAGTCACATACATCTTGACATCCAAGAGCAAACCAAGTTGCATGTACACAATATGCATCCAATGCCTGGTTAGTTGACTCTAGAGCCACACGCCACATAACTTCAGACCTTAACGATATCTCATTGCATCATCCATATAATGGGGGCAACAATGTACAACTCGCAGATGGATCTAATCTTGCCATTTCACACACCGGTTCAACACCTCTTACTTCATCTCTTCGTCCATTACATCTGGAAAATATTATATGTGTACCTACTATGCAACAAAATTTACTGTCAATCTATCGCTTATGCAATAATAACCAAGTCTTTGTTGAATTTTTCCCATCCACATTCCATGTGAAGAATCTTAGTACGGGGGTCCAGTTTTTCCAAGGAAAAGCTAAGAATCAATTGTATGAATGGCCAACAACGAGTTCTCTTGCAATGGAGTTACTTTCTGTATCAGGGCTAAAAGCAACAATTCAATCTTGACACTCACGATTGGGTCATCCATCTCTTACTATTTTGAAATAGCATCATTTATGAATTTTCAATACCACTTTCATCTTCAAAAACAGATATGTTGTCTTGCTTCGATTTCATGATTAATAAATCTCATAAGTTATCGCTTACCTACTCACCATTGTCATAAACTCGACCACTTGAGCTAACATACAATGATGTATGAACATCTCTGATTTTGTCCACATATAATTACAAGTACTACATTGTTTTTGTCGATCATTACTCTCGATACACGTGGTTATATCCTTTGAAACAAAAATCAGATGTTAATACACCTTTATTACATTTAAATCTTGGGTCAAAAATTGTTTTAATCAAAGAATCATGACACTCTTCTCTAATAGTGGTGGTGAATTTGTAGTTCTTCGTGATTTTCTAGGCAGCTCACATCTCACCTCACTACCACATACACTGGAACACATGGAGTCGTTGAGCGCAAACACAAACATCTCGTCAAAACTGGACTAAAACTTCTCTTGCAATCATCCATGCTGAAGACTTATTGGCATTTTGCTCTGGCAACGTCCGTCTACCTCGGCTACCCACACGAGTTCTAGGGATGATTTCTCCCTACCAAAAGTTATTTGCTCAACAACCCAACTATGACAAACTTCAATTTTTTGGGTGTCACTGTTATCCATGGTTGCGTCCTTACATAACTCACAAACTCCAAAAGTGATCACTTCCCTGAATTTTTCTTGGCGACTCAACGTGCATATTACTGTCATCATCATCAAATTGGTCGGTTCTATACTTGCATACATATCCAAATTGATGAAAAGGAGTTCCCGTTCCAGCGACTCGTCGAAGCAAAATCACAAAGTCTTCTTCGCTTGTCGATGTCACCTCTAAACTAGTTACAACACATACTCGAGTACCTCTCGCCGCTTTGCCTCTGCAATGATCTCTGACTCTGACCTCTTCCCCTCTCGATAATTTTTCTTCTCTATTTATTTATGAGCCCACTGCTCTATCTGATAATGGGCCGAATTCCACAACCCAATTTAACCTTATTTCTTTTGAGCCTAGTGCTCCACATGAGAATGAGTTGTAACCCGCAACTCAAAATCAGTTACTACAAAATAGGTCCAACTCGCACCAAGCCAGCCCAAACCCAAACATTACAATCTCAAAAATCAACACAAATAATCCACAAACCAAACACCAAATTTTCACTCTGTTTCAGGTCCGAACACTTAAATCTGTGAGCCAACAACAATCTTACATGCACTTAAAGATGAAAAGTGGAGCCGCACAACATCTAAGGAATTTGATGCTCGTATGAAGAATCATACATGGGACTTAGTTCCACCAGATTCACAACAGAACCTTATCGAATGTCGATGGATATTTACCATCATATACCAAGGTGATGGTACAGTTGAACACTTAAAAGCCCAGCTTGTTGCGAAAGGTTACACTCAATAGTAAGGACTTAATTACGATGAGACATTTAGTCCCATGATTTAAATGACCACGATTCATCTTGTACAGAGCATTTAAACTGCCAAATCATGGACAATAAAATAACTTGATATCAACAACGCCTTCCTTCAAGGCGAGCTCACTAAGGAAATTTCTATTTCTCAACCTCAAGGTCTCATTGACCGTGATAATCCATCGTTTGTAATTCGCCTCCACAAGCCCATTTATGGACTCAAGCAGGCTCTTCGCTCTTGGTATCTCTCTCTCAAGACTCACCTTATCAACACAGGATTCACTGTCTCTATCGTTGACGCCTTTCTGTTTATATAACAAATGGGTACCTTTATCACTTATGTCCTTTTTACGTTAATGATATCACTGTAACAAGTAGTGATGATGCTCAGATTTCACAAGTTTTAGCTGAATTTGCTCAACGATTCTCTATTAATGACGCCGTTGATCTACATTACTTTCTCGGGGTTGAAGCAACAAAGACACCTGATGGATTACACCTCACACAATGAAAGTATCTCATGGATATTCTTGCAAAATACAATATGTTGGACGTTAAACTAGTGACAACACCACTTCAGTCATCTCAAAAACTGACACTTCATGATGGTTCACCTCTCACGGATGCAAAACAGTGTTGGTCTCTTGTTGGTAGTTATCAATACCTCGCATTTAATTGTCCGGATTTGTCATAGGTTGTCAATTGCTTGTCATTATGACTTCACCGTCCATCTGAACTACATTGGGCTGCAACAAAACGTGTTCTATGGTATCTTGCGGGTACTCTCCTACACATGTAATTCATCTTCACAAACAAACACCACTCAACTTACATGCCTTCTCTGATGTGTAGCATGCTCTTCCACGAAGGTTGAATATAAAGTAGTGGCAAATGTAACTTCAGAAGTCTGCTAGCTGTGTTCTTTACTTACAGAGCTACATGTCAACTTGCCAATGGCTCCTGTAATCTATTGTGACAATGTGGGAGCAACATACTTATGTGATAATTTTGTTTTTCACTCCCACAAGAAACATATTGCACTCGACTATCACTTTGTTTGAAATCTCATTCAGGTTGGTGCTCTTCGTGTGTCACATATTTCAACGCATGATCAGTTAGCTAACACCTTGACTAAGCCCCTACCTCGAGCAAGATTTCAGCTGGCATGTTCCAAGATTGGAGTGTTCAAGACCACTCTATCTTGAGAGGGCGTATAAGCCATATATTGAAACACAATATTTGAGCTGTAAATTAGAATCGTTGATTAGCCTAGATTAATTCTATGTACTGTATATATAACTCTGTTGTTCATTCTTACAATTCAATAAGATAAATCCTTATACTTTGTGCAAAGTTTATTGGACAAGATATCACTCCGGACTAGACAAACTCTTTGGTTTTTATTGTGACTTTCAACATAAATCGACTTGACACCATATGTAGCATTTGACTGGAGAAAAACTCAAGAATACATGGCTCGGTTCCAAAATTTTATTTCGTTCTTTGGTGCCTTATTAACAAGCGGATCAAAAATCGTATATCTTCTCATAACTACACGAATAATCATAAGCTTAAGGACCTAAGGAAGAAATTGTTTGAGACAAATTGATTTGTTTTTATAGTTCTTCAAACAGATTTCATTATAAACTTGTTATTATCTCTTGCTTCTACTTGTAAATAATATATTTTTGTTGATCAATAAATTTATCATTTCAACCAAAAAAACTTTAAGCCACAGATGATCATACAGTGTTGATTAAATTGTTATATATATATATATATCTGTGACATAGCAGCTATAAAATACAGTGCTAATTCGTTTCGTAATACTAATACGAGTCTCATCACCTTTTACCATAAAAGTATTGACTCTCTCTCTCTTTATATTGAAATCAAAAGTATCGACCCTTTGTTTAAACTTTTACGAAACTAGGAAATTATTGTCAGAGAAAACAACCTATACATATTCAACCTAAGATTAACAAACCCCTATGAAATAAACATCGATATAATGGAAAATTTGTTAACCGAATAATATTCTAAATTTCCACCCAATTTTGACTCATTCCATGACTATCACGATTAACACGAGGTAAATAGATCAACGGAGATTAATTTATACAAAATAGCTGCAATTTTATTGTTTATTACAAATCAGCATTAGCAAATAAGGATATTACAAATGTATATACATAAAAGAAAAATAGCAAACAACACAAACCGTAAATAACGCTCGATTTGAGTCGCACATTACACAACACACCAGACATCATCAACAGTCTCATGTAACGGCAAAGCCTTCACAGTAACGGCGGTTATAAATTACAGACTTTATTTGACCACATTTTTTTTACTTTTTACTTTTTACTTTTAATTCATATATACGACGCGATGACATCGTCAAGCATCCACATATCCACCTCGGAGACGGACTCATCTACTTGACTCGGTTGCTCCGCCGAGTTACCGTCCAGCCCGAGGAAAGACTCCAAGCTCGATATCTGCCGCTTCAGATCGTAATCCGGTTCATATCCGTAACTCAGGCTTTGAAACTCGTCCCCATTCCCGAATCCAATGCACTCCACCGACTGAGTCAACTCGCTAGCAGAAGGCTTCTTCGCCGGAGGCTGATTGCTTATTGATTGTGACGATGACGAAGACGGTGGAGGAGGTGAAGATTGATGATTCAGATCTGGGAAGTTGAGCTTGGCTTTATCGCCGCGGATCCGTTTCGCCGCAACGTCGTAAGCCACGGCGGCTTCCTCCGCCGTGTTAAACGTCCCAAGCCAGACTCTGACGCCTTTTCGTGGATCTCGAATCTCCGCCGCCCATTTTCCCCATGGACGTTTACGTATCCCTCTGTAAACGTTCTTCCTCTTCCTCCGTTTCTCCGTTACCGGCTTCTTCTCCGTTGCCTCTTGCTCTTTCTCGCTCACTTCAAAACCAAAATTACATATTTATCCTCACATAATAACTCATAAAATCCTCATATAACAAGTTCATTAAAAATCTCTAAAAATTCTTCCCGAATCCATATTTTGCTAAATAATTGTATGATTTTGACTGACCTTCGTTGGTGGATTGGAGCTTAGAAGTGGAATAAAAACCCCAAAAGTCATCGCCGGCGGAAACATCGAGTTCAGACCAGAGTTGCTCCGCCGTGAGTTTGCGGCCTTGAGCCTTGGTGACAAGAGGAGCAAAATCGGAAATAATAGCACCGCCACACATTATGTCTCTAACGCTGGGTTTCAAGAAGGAAATAACTTTGGTGAAGGAGAAAGTGTATTTATAGACGAAATTATATGCTTCATGGTATAAAGTCCAACTGAGTTTGAATTAAAAATAAATTAATAGTCCACTAAATAATTATGATTATTAGAAGATAGGAGTAGTATTGAAATAGTTTTATGAACATGACGGTTACAACAAATTAAAGAGTAATCCATAAGACGACAAAAAGAAGAACCTTTTCTAAGGTCATCCGAAACAAAATGTCATTAATTATTTGTTGGGTAATTGGATTGTTTTATACACGCAATCGACTATACTCTCCTTTTCTCTATACGAATCTTAATTTATCTGGGAATCATTTTTAATGTATAATCATTTTTAATGCGGATTTGTTTATTACAATCATACTTACTAGTAGTACTCTTTGATTTTTTTTTTTCATTTTTCTAGCCAAATTGGTTACTCCTTTTTTTTGTCACTAAGGCAAATTGGCTACTTATAACTTGGATACATATATAATCAGCTAATACGTAGTTGACAAACAAAAACCCAAATAAGTTCATCTAAATGTATTACAATTTAATGACAAGAGGTAATCATTAATTTTGTGCAATATGCGTTATACGTCACACGTTCTTTAGGCAGTGTCTGAAAAGTAAGGTACTCGTTTCTTACAACGCGAATTTTACGCTTATCTTGCCAGTTTATTCACGATTATTGTTTCATTTTGGTTCCGATGGACAATTCTTTTTATTGCTTAAAATTTTTGTTGTTGTAAATATATATATATTTTTTTATCAACTATTGCGTTTAAATCCCGCTCCTACATATACTATGTGTTAATGAATAACAAATGGAAGATAAAGTATCAAATGCAGGGATATCTCATTAAATGTTTGTCACACTCTTTCTCTTCCAGCAAATATTGAAGAGGATATTTTGCTTATCTTAACACTTTTCTAACTAAAATAATTGTAGGTTGTTTTCTACATTAACTTTATATCTATGAATATATAGCTAATTAACTATAATATTTTTGTATTCATTAAATTTTTAATTGGTGATTTTTTCAGTCTCTACTATTGAGAAACATGTACTTGATATTGACTAATAAATAGTGATACAAAATTTCTAGAATATGAGCCACTGTAGATTATGTCTTTAATAGAGTATATTATTTATATTAATAAAATTTTAAGATTAGATTTATATGTTCTTTTGAGAAAATTATTTTAACCGCATATATTAAAATCTTGGGTTATTCACTGTGTTCACTTGATATGCATCATCTATACTGATAAGTCTATTTATTCAGTTTATTGATAGATTGGGGAGATTGATGCTCACTAGATAAAAACCTATGTTCCAACATCATCACTAAAAATAGAGCTTTACAGATCGATGTTATTACACAACAAATTTACAGTGTATTTGGTTTGGACTTATCTTCAACTGAGCTAACTAAGCCCACCAGGATCCAATCTACTAAGCTATCATCAGAGAACGATTGGCTTGTAACATTTCTCTCTGATGCATTAATAGATTCAATGAACTTCAATCTCTATTAGCTTATTGATGACAGAACTATGAATGATGAGTAATGAGCTTTGATATTTGTAACGTTCTCTTTCAGGTCTGTATATAGTAAAACCTTGGTGAATTGTTATAAGTATATGAGAATCGTTTTCATCAATTAAAATAAATTTTCAATATTTCTTTTTTGTTATAATGGTATCAAAGTTTCTCTAAACTTTAACAGGTATAATGAAGGCTGTTTATGATGTTATCCCGCCCATGTTTATATTTCAAATTTCGTGACTGTAAAAATTCACAAAATAAAATTCTAATTTTGGAAACCTTATATCGAATCTTTGCTCTCTAGTCTGAAGCTCTTGGGGTTTGTCATTGGTAGTGAGACCGCTCCGCCAACAAGCAACATTATAACCACTTGCTTAGTAATGGTGAAACATCAACTGAAGCTCCAATCCATGGTTTCTTTCTTGGCAATGCATTGATCGACTAATTTATTCCGGGATTTTGGTACTTTACCTGAAGAGGTTCATGGTTATGTCGCTAGCCTTAATACATCACATGAAATCTAGTAATATTTAGCTGAGAACTTCAATCGAAGTTCACTTGCTAGAGTTTTTGAGTTATGAAGAAGGCTAAAATTGATACTGAAGTTGGACAAAATTTTTGCTCAATATTACAGAGAGTGTCATGTTGTTTGTGGTAAACTTTCTCACAAGTCTTGGAAGGTAATCATCTTATATATTATTAGAGGAATTATTTTTAGCAGAAAGCTTACGTGATGAAGCCATCGACCATAACATGCTCATCGCTCATATCATTCAACACATACAAGCCATTCATGAAGGACAAGACATTTGAGGAAAAGCCATCACCATCCAAGATCAATTCATTGAGCCCATTGACACACTGTTTAACCTGATCGAACCCATAACTGAGATGGATCTTTCGTAATTCAACATCCCAAAGATCAAAGAGGTTACCATCGAGGAACCGTGGGAAGCTCTGTCTCAGAAGCTTTGTACCGCCAGACACGCTACCTCGACCATAAACCGTCCCACGGAAAGATGAGCATCAACCACATATATACTTCCTTCGACCTAGGCACGTTCTTGTTATATCCGTATTTTCAGGTACCAACGCAAACATCCAGCCATAGTCTTAAAGTATAGTTTTAAATTCGTCGGTCCAACATAAGACAAGTTAGTTTCTGATCCATGTGGATAACAACTTGCCTTATGTGGATTTTTTTGCTTCTTTTCTTTTGTTTCACGTTTTGTTAATAGTGCTATGTCATTCATTTCCTTTTTCAGACATGTTGACATTATGTTGTCACAATGTTGCCATCGAGTCTTATCCTAGAAGGCCCCTTGCCGATGAACCCTATATAAATGTTCTTATCTTATTTACCATTGCTTTGTGTTTTGATTGCAAGATTTTCAAATTTCAAATTGTTTCCTTATTTGATTTGTTGTCCATTTCAATTAAAGCGGACCAAAATTTCCATATCCCAAACCTTTTGTCCCTTCTAGAGGCTTACTAACACTTAGCCTTTCCTGTTTTGTTTGTCCACTCGCAGGTACCAATGACTGACAGAGAAGAGATACTTGAGGCTTATCAGATGACTCGACTTTCCAACGCTTTCATCAACATCCAAATGCAGATCACAAAGATGAGTGAGTGCATGTTCCATTATGAAGAACTACCATCTATATCACGTCCACAACCACCCATGGATCAACCTGACACTCAGAACACCACACATACGATACAACCAAATGAGCGTCTGGTGCATCTTTGGTTCAACTACACAAACGACGAAGAGGAGGAACGAATCGAGTATGACTCGGACAAACATCCAATTCCAAGTAACGGCATACCAAGACAACACTAACCATACCCACACCAATCAAAACACTATCCAGAGAACACAACATACAAGTGGCAAGTCGTGTTGTACGGGAGGGCCATTCGAGATCCGCCCACACCAAACCACTGAGACACCGATGCTCTGATCTGAAGAAACGAAGAAATCCCGTTTCGTCACATCGACCTAAAACTCGCCATGCACCTTATTGTCTTTGCATTGTCAAGGACCGATATTACTTATTGTCTTTAAGGATTGTTTAGCCGCATGTACTAAGAGGTGAAGTTACCTATCGGGATCAAGTCTTGTTGGACCGCTTCCAGGACTTGTTTCCTAATCCCAACCAAACTTCCACCAACCCGCGATATAGAACACCAATTTGACTTGGTTCTTGGAGCATTATTTCCCAGCTGAGCAACCTACCGAATGAACCCAAAAAAGACCAAGGAACTAAAAAGACAAGTCCACAATCAATGGTTATTCGTCGAAGAGGATTTAATCTTTGACGAATTTGTTTTTCCTCATCGTCGAAGAGAAGATGAAACGAATTAAGGTAAAAATCGGGAAAATCCCCAATTTGACTGCCTCTTCAATAGCCAAACGACGAGAATGGACAAAAAGACAGCGTTTTAAGCCATGTAGAATCTGATTAGACATCGTTGTTAGCCACCTGTCATCATTAACGGTCTTAAAACGGATTGTTAGACGTTGACTATCAAATTTAACGGTCAATTAAGATTTTGACCAAATTACAAAAGTTCATGTATGTTTTTAAAATTTTAAACCACAAATGTATGAAAAATTCGGGGCCATAAATTCATGTATAAAATGGTCATTTTTAAAAAATTTATGTATATATAAGCCATTTTGCCACCCACAGTCACATCCATAGTTTTAACATGTGATGCATCCGCTGATATTTTTCAGGAATGTTAAAATGACGGAGTTCATCAATTCCTCTTTGGGTGGATGATTCTTAGACGGTTCTATCAAATACGATCAACAATTATTGGAGAAGACCCGTTACCGTTGCTGAAGCTACTGGTTTTCCTATATTTTGTTTCACCAAAGTGCCATTTTGTGAAACTCGATTTTTTGAAACTACATTCAGTTTCTGCAAGCAAATCGCAGAGATGTTATCCTCAGAGAAAGCGTCTCCTCCGTCAATTCCAGTGGAAGATCGGAAATCTTCGTCATCGTTTCAAGGAGGATCAAATCTTGTGATATTATTCTCGGGTTTTGCTAATAATATCCAGCCTAGTAATAAGTTTGACTTTTTGATTGGGCTTTAAAGTGATGACACAAAATTAAGTAAGGCTAAAGCCTAAAGAAATTAGGCCCAGTAATACTATTTGCATGAGAAGCGGGAAAATCTTCAGAAGTCAATATTCCAAATCATTCGTATCTCTCTCCTAACTCCCGCAATCCCTCTCAGCTCCTTCTGTATTCACTCTTCACTAATTACTTGAATTCTTAGTGTCAGATTGTAAACTTTCTTAGTTTCTTGGCAAAATTTATCAAATTTCAACTGAAAATCTGAGAATTTTTCGGTTATTTCTCTTTTAGAGATGATCCCAATTCACAGAATTTAGGGTTTCGCCTTTTCCCTTTCGGGTTTTCGAATGAAGTATCCAATTTCTCCCAATAGAAGCTTAAATTCCGAACGCCTTCACAGAAAATGACGACTCACGGTGGCGGTGAGAGAATACATACGGTACAGCCGGAGAGAGATTTGGTTGCAAATTGGGAAGTTGATTTGTCGGAAAAGCTAGAAGAGTACCTCCTGAAAATTTGTTCTGGAGAAATCATCGGAAATGAAGAAGTTGGGCAGACTCCTATGAATTTCGCCGAAGGTCTGTGGATTTTGCTTCGATTCAGACTTTTCTTCGTGAATTTTATATCAAAAGCAATTTAGGGTATTTGAAAACTTAGTTCCCGTTTCTTTGTTCCTTCGGATTTGTAGCTGCTTTGCTGCTTCAGGGTTCGGTTCAGGTGTACAGCAAGAAAGTGGAGTACTTGTACAATTTGGTTCTACGTACGTTGGAATTTTTATCGAAGCAAAGGTTGTCCTTTCTTTCTGAATTACATGCGTCTGCCTAAGTTAATTACGGAAGCTATTTGAACAGGATAAACAATACGTAAATACTTCAGATATCTCAGGGTTAGAGGCTAATTTCGATTTCATCTCACTAATGAAGTGAATTTATACTATGGTTGCACCTAGTAAATACATTTTATTCTAGAAAGGTGCTCTACTAAGCTGTGACTTGATGAGATTTATATT
This sequence comes from Lepidium sativum, assembly GCA_023374145.1. Classification (NCBI taxonomy): domain Eukaryota; kingdom Viridiplantae; phylum Streptophyta; class Magnoliopsida; order Brassicales; family Brassicaceae; genus Lepidium; species Lepidium sativum. The sequence continues at coordinate 17,602 of JAKUCM010006046.1, forward strand.
TTCTTAGTAGCCGAGTTGCCAAAGTCAGTTCTAGTCACTCATTACTTTACGAAATTTATTCTTTTCCTTGTGCAACTCTTCAGTAATATGTACTTTAAAACCCCGGTTACTGTGACCAAGTACTCAATCAAATAAGGCTGTTTCTCACAATCTTGCAAAGAGTATATACTAAAAAATGTTAACAAAGGTTTTCTGAGAAGCCAATGGTTCTTGCTATTTCAAACAGAGAGCAAGAACAATTGACAGGTACATCAAACGAGGCTGCAGAAGGCTCCTCACGTCAGGTTGATGAAGAAGATGATCTCTTCTGGAATGTAGATGACATCCAAGGTAGAGAAAGTTCTAAGTTTAACATGTTATTTTGGTGCCACTTAAAAGAACAGATATCTAATCCAGCTATTGTTGGTTTAATAGTAGACACAAAGAATAGCTTGGACAGCTCGGTTGGTGGAGATTCTTGTCCAAGTCACTTTGTCAAGCCTCCGGCAAATCTAGTTGTTCTTGAAGGTGATTGCTTGGATACTAGTGGTGACGGTGGAGAACTGGAATCCTATCTGGTATAGCATGTTCTTCCATAAACTTAAGAGCATCAAAAAGTAAAAAGATCTAGGGGTTTGAACTTCGTTTTTGCTTTCATTTCCTTGCAGTTGGCAACTACACATCTTTACCAGGATTTTATTTTATTAGATCCATGTGACGCTGTTGCGGTGAATGAATTTTTAGGTGACAACTATGCTGGTAAAGGAAAGAACAGTGCTCACAGAGGCAGCTCAGTTCATAAAGGACGTTCTGGAGGAAGTGCTGGTAGATCATCTATGGGAAAGAATCAAGGAACCATTCTCAACTTGTCCCCAATATGTGGGAATGGTCCTGAGGTTCAAGATCATGACCAAGCGTCTCAGCCTCCTGATTTTGGAGACGATGATCATGGTTTTGACATAGATAAGGAACATGGAGGAACCATGGGTTTGAGTGATTCTGATGCTGATGAAGATGACCCGTGGAAGCCATTGGATCCCTATGAACCAGGGAAGTTGAAAGTGAAGCCTTTTAGAAAAGGTTGGGAAATGGCTATTGTTTTCTTGATTGATATCTGAAGCTGTATCTTTTGATTGTTGCCTTGCATCTGGTTCATGTTCTACTTTATTTCTTGAGCAGTAAAAAGTTTCAAAAAGACTGGATGGAGTATTACCAAGGACCATATGACTTCCGTGTTTCCTCTTGCTAGGCCCAACGGTCCCATCAGTACAGAGCTTAGTGGAATTTGGAAGATGCACTGTTGTGATAGTAAAGATATATCACAAGACATTCCCTGTTACGAGAAGGTCTGTGTTTCTTTATATCTTTTATCTTATACTTTTATGCAAGTAAACACTGATAGTTTTGATTTTAGTTGCGAGAGTTGCTTGTGAATGGAGGAAACCAACCTTTTGGTGCTGACAGCAATCAGAAGGACAACGATAAAAATAACCATAGCGAAGCAAAGGATGACGACTTCCATGATTTTGTGGCGCATGATGGTGATGATCCAGAACATCCGTTCATGGATGAAGATGTAATCAATATGGTGAGTAGCTCTACTAATATGATCATAATCTGGTGAAACTATATAAAATCCTTATCTCTTATTTGAATAGATGCAGTATGATGATGGAGCTGCCAAGATTCACAGCTACAATGAATTTCAAAACGGTGAATCACACTGTCAAGAAAGCTTGGAAGATCTTTGCTGCTCACACTTGGTAACTACATTGGTTTGATTTTTAACATTGGAAGTACGATTGTTCCACTTTTCATCTACATGTTAGCTTTCATTAGACGGAGTTGGGTTTTTGCTCTGTTTTTTTAGTTTTTATTTTTTTGGTCAAAGGCCTTTTTCTTATGGATGCTCATATGCGCGGTTTTCTTTTGTAGGATGCCCTTCTAGCTAACATAGCTAGAACTGAGAAGCAAACAGATCTAGCAGCTCGAGTTTCAACCTGGAAACAGAAAATTGAGCAAAACCTAGAAGAGCAAGTAATATATCTCTTGTAGTTTCTGTGACCATTCACTTGAAGTCAGAGATCTGATGCCTTTTATATCCTGTGTTTTATCGATGTTCAGGAGTTACACCCTCCCTTTGACATTCAAGAATATGGAGAAAGGATTATCAGTAAACTGACTGTTGAAGAGAGTAAAAACGTTGAGACATTTACCGGTCTTATGAAAGACCAAGAAAAGCACGAAGTAGCTCGGGCTTTCTCCGCGCTTCTCCAGTTGGTAAGTCACAGGATAACTTGTTCTGTCTGTTAACAAACATAAAATCAACATACGTTTTATGATTTTCTCAGGTGAACAATGGAGATGTGGATCTGGTAAAACCTGGGAAGTCCACAAACGAACCAATGTGTTATACAGCGGTTAAACCTTTCAGAGTTCGGTTGCTCAAAATTCATAACAGAAAGAACGGGAAAAGAGAGATGCGTTTACCCCAGAAACGAGCCAAGTCCCCAACTACCAAAGGCAAATCTCACGAGTCACCACCACCAAAGAAGCCAAACAAATGTTCTGTCTCAAGCCAGACTCGAAAAGTCTCGGTAAAGATCTCAAAGATCAACACTATAGGCGCGAAATGCACACCAAATACTAAAAAGAGACGAAGGGATCGATCTGAAGGCGTAACTGAAGTTTGTTCAATCGAGAAGACGTTGGGGAAGTTGTGACTACTCAAATTAGGTTGTGTAGTTAGGTATCAGAGTTTTATCACACTTATGAAGCTCAGTAACGGTCAGTATGTAATTTATTGTTCGAAGGAATAGCATATGTTGTAATGACAATGGAAAATCCACATTTTGGAGATCTTTTAACTAATTAATGTCATTCCACGCGCATTATGTTCATATATATCCCCTTAAACATGTTGCATACACTCGTGGAATACAAAAGCTGGCAAAACATTGAGACATCTCCAAAGAAAAAAATTCATGTTAAATAAGCTTATAGAAAAGAATCCTGAAAAAGATTAGGTCAGGACAAATATGGACCTATACTCGAAAGAACTATCCCGGATCCGAGGATCGAAAGATATCGCAAAACAAATTTGAAGCTGAAGTAGATGGTAAAACATCTTAAGGCGAATAAGAGTGGACCACATATAAAGAAAAAATGCTACTAAACCAAGATTGAAACCTCACATAACTTTTGGAAGTGGCGAAATATAAACACAACCGATCACTTGACGCCTTAATAAAGCCCAAGAAAAGACTAATATCAAACCACCAACACACCAAGCTAAATGTGGAAATGGACAATACCCAAGAAAAAAGTTAACCTGGGCTAGCTATCTCTGACGAGGCCAAGCCATCACATGCAAATCCATCCCAGACTGAACAACCCTCTCCACGACCAAGTTTCGCCATCTCACGACACTCACCCATCACCATCAATTAAGGATATCTTTGAAAAGGAAAAAACGTGAGAGATTATAACCCATAAACTCAAACCTCGAGAAACCACCTAAAATTTTATGTCATCTCACGACCATCGAACATAACAACAGAAAATGTGAACGACATCAGTGCTCTCTGAACCACCAATAGATCCTTGAAAATAAGTCATTATGTCGTGCCAATGAATGGCAGTCGGTGGCTTTCACAACACCGACGCTGTTAAACTTTTTCTTTTTAGCTTTTGTTTCGTCCAGTAGATCTCCCCTCTTATATTTTCGCATTCGGCTGTGACGAAGTCTAAAGTCTTTTTTCATTCGGTGGTGATGTTAGTATGTTATGGTTCTTGTGCTTGTGTCGGAAATCGTCAAGCATATGCTTTGTTGTTTCCTCCACGCCTCAGGTCTCTCATGGTTTTGTCCTTTCTTGGTTGGTCCATGGCTTTTTAGCTCCTTCGTTGCTTTTACGTTGGAGTTTAGTTGCGTAAGGGAGATTGTTTTTATGTAGTTTTTAGTGAAGGACTTCACTGAGCCTTGCATAGTTTCTTTTGGCCTAATGCATGGATCGACGATTATTTTGTACTTGTGCTTATCGGCTCTTGCTTTCTCACATGTTGGTTGTTAGCTTATAACAAAGTCACATGTCTCGTGTCATAAGGCGAAATGTCTCTCTCCCTCTTTCATCAAAAGACCAAAAGCAAGTTTCCAACTTGGGTAATTGTTGTCGTGTGTAGTTTGTCTGTATAGCTTAGGTTAGTTTGTCTGTATAGCTTAGGTTGTGTTTCAGTCTAGCTTATATATAGTTGTATTAGCAATAATAAAGTTTAAGTGAAAGAAAACATTTCTCCAAACTCTTAGCCGCCTAAGGCTTCTCTTTTCTCTTCTTCATTCTCAAATATGATTTTTTTATATTCTCTTTCACTATCAAAACCTCTTAAATCTCTTAAAGAACATAAGATTTATCGTGCTTTTTATTAATCCGTTGAACTCTCTTTCTCTCCAATGTCATTTAGAAATCTCCATTTTTTATTCTTGAACCTTTTCTTAACTGTTGGAAAAAGAGTGTTCTTTCAGTTTGTGATGGAAAATCTGAAGTATTTGGGTGTTCATGTGACACTTAAGGGTGTGAACTACTTACTTTGCTCACAAACTCTTAAGAGTGCGCTAAGTAGCCGAGGATTTTGGGCTCATATTGATGTTGGAGCTCCAAAGAAGGCGGTTCAAGCTAATGGAAAGACAAAGGAAAGTGAAGGAAGGATGAAGCAAAATGGTACCAGGATGACCAAGTTGCTTTTGTCATCATACAAAACTCACTTGACCCAACCATTCATGAAACCTATTCCCATTGTGAGAATGCTAACACCTATGGGACTCTCTCAAAAAGGTATATGGAAATCTTTTTAACCTTAGCCGAATCTATGAGGTTAAGAATGTTATTTTTGACCTCAGTCAAGAGGATATGGAGTTTACTTAATGGTTTAGCAAGTATAGATCTCTTTGGACCGAACTTGATATGCTTAGACCTCCAACAGTGGATCCAGTTATGTTGGGAAAAAAGCTTGAGCAAGACAAGGTCTTTGGGCTTATGTTGAACTTGAATATGGCTTATAGTGACCTAATACGCCCTCTCTTAAGGTAAGAAAAGCTTCCAAGCTTGGAGGAAGTGTGTGGCTTCATCCAAAGGGAACAAGGATCTTGAAATCTCCTTGGTGGTAAAAGGGAGATTGTCTTGGTCAACAAAGCATTCAAATTTTAGGAGAAGAAGGTATGGTTTTGTGACTACTGCAAGAGAAAAGGAAATGGCAAGGATCATTTTTGGATACTACACCCTCATCTCAAGCAAAACAAGTTTGACAAACCAAAGGCTAACCTTGAGGAAGGAGTGGATACTGAAATCAACACAGCATCAAGTTCTTCTTCTCAAGTGGCTTATTTATAGCTTTTAGTCTTCAAATTTGTATACAAAAAGTTTAATGCATTCATTTTAAGTATAAATCACGAACATCAATCTGTCATATGTATATTTAAACATCGAAAACAAAAAAGTGATAATTGGAGTTGGAGATAGTGCGAGTTGTTAACTTGTTACTTTATTGTTGTTAAAAAGACCTTCTTCGTTTGCTGGTCGCTGGCAACTACGACCACGACCAGCGACCGCGACCAAAGAAATTATATTTTGTTCGTTGACAGTCGTTGCATCAGTTGTTGTGTTGTTCGTTTAGTGGTCGTGCGAACCAGCGACTGATCGCAGCGACTGGTCGCTGTGTTGTTCGTTTAGTGGTCGTGCGACCAATGATTGATCGCAGCGACTGGTCGCTATAATGCTCGTTTGATGGTCGCTCGCGACCAACAACTCCTTTTTTTAATATTTATGTTAAAATATTATCAATATTTACAAAAATGAAAAAAATTTGTATGGTAATTTAAATCATAAAATTTGATATTAATTAAACAAAATCAAGTTCAAACATACATAAAAAAAAGTTTTAACATAACAAAAATTTCATAAATAAAACACACAGAAATTCTTAGTAAGGTAACTGATGTTCTCTACCGATTTCACTTGTAAGTGTGTCTCGCAAATCTTCCATAATTCTATCAACTGTCGGCTCATATGCAGTATGTTCATTGTGATCACCATCACCATCATCATCATCATCATCATCATCATCTTTTCCTTCATCACCATGAGTCTGATAATGTTCTTTACTCTACCAATGTACAAAGTCATGATCCTCGATATGTGAATCACGAACAAAGTTATGTAGTGTCATTGTTGCTGTTACAATCTTAATCCACCTAGTCAAATCATATTTTGGATGCTTACGGTCCAAAATTCTCAACTTTGCTTTCCATACTCCAAATGTCCACTCAATCACTGATCTCAAACCTAAATGCTTCTGGTTGAACATCTCTCGCATGTTTGATGGTGGCCCTCCTCTAAAAAACTGATCAAGGTGATATCTAAACGTACGATGCGCACCAAGACACCCTGTTCTTGTGGGATAACCAGAATCAACCAAAAAATACTTTCCATTTGGCAGATGTGGAAAAGAAGCTTCGTTTTTGGCACAATGTGTCAAAACCTTTGTATAGTGAGCTCTGCCTGGAACACCCACATATGCATATATGAACTTCATCTCGAAGTTACATATAGCGAGAACATTAATTGTAGGCTCTTATTTTCTACCTCTGTAAGTTTCTGCATCTATACTAGAAACTCGAACCGGGATATGTGTTCCACCAAGTGCTCCAATACAATCTCTAAAATAGGGCCAATATCGACTATCATTCCTCAAAACTGAGCTTACCCATGTGAACTCGCCTTTTACAGGTTTTATTGAATCTGCTGCATACCTAAGGATAGCACTCAAAACTTTGTCAAACTTCCTTTTTACTGTATCTAAAGATCGTTGATATCTTTGAGCAATACTCCTCATAGTCTTATCTTTATCTTGACCAACTACTTCAAGAAACATTGCAACCTCCTCCTCAACATAGACATTGTTACTCTCTTGTAGTCCATATTGTGTAGTTAGCATCCTACACAATGTTTCAAATGTTCTCTGGTTCATTCGTATGATATCATGACACTGTTGATCTGATCCATACATGAGCTGTCGAACATGACGCCATCCTACACCTTTGACCAATCTCTCGGTGTTAACCATTCTTAATAAATTCTCATCATCATCACCGTCGTCATCATCATCTTCCAACAACCATCTTATCTTCTGCAATACCATAATAGAACATTGAAATAAATATCAAAATACTCATAATATGAACATTAAGATACTACAAAGTCAATGTAACATTAAAATAGCCAAAAGTAAAATATTAGTCATAATCTTAAAACAAAGTCATTAAACTATCAATCATCAAGCTTGATCCATGCCCTATGCTCTAGATACAAAATCTGGTCATCTGAAGTAGTAAATGGTACGAAACCCTGTTAGTTTACTGTATCGGATAAGAGAAGATCAAGTGACACACGGTAAAACAGTGACCACTTCCTAACTCCAGGCAATCCATTCAAGATATCTATTACTCGTGCTACACTAAAGCTATCCTCATGCTCTATCATCTGCTCCACCAGCTCATTCTTACGCGCAAAAAGTGTAGTCCATGCAGCACACGTCTCATTAACCTTGTCAATGTCCCTACGCTTTCTTTTTGATCCTGAGCTTCCACCTCTACTTTGTGTTCCTATTACTGGTGGTGGTCTAATATCGTTAGCAAAAGATTCAACTTCTTCATCTTGTTCTGCAACAACTTTAGAATCCAAACTCGTTGTTTATCATCATTGTTCATCTGTCCAATCACTTACATCATCGTCGTTCATCTTGTCCAAAATCTGCAACATGTGAGACAGCTGCAAATAGAAATCGGAGCGAAGGAACATCACACCAAAGACTTACGATGGGGCATCAAAATCATAATCAAATCAGAGTAATCAAGCAATCAAATCATTCTCTATTTCTACAAGAGAAAAACGTTACACATGATCCAGTACACTCATCATTGCACACGATTAATTCACCAGAAATATCTAAAGCTCAAAACTTTCTTAGATGTTCACTGTTTATCAGCCACAGAAAGCTAAGAAAGAGAAGAGAGAGGGAGAGGCAGAAGTCGATTACCTCTGAAACAGAAGGATCACAAGAGGCAGCTTGAGATGCAACTTCGTACACAAACACAAAAAAAATTTCAGCACCTGACAGACAAAAAAAAAGAACCAGAAAATTGCAGGATGAGCAAATTCTGAGAATTGCAGAGAACTAACCAGTTGCCTTGGATGTAAAGAAACTAATGTATTTCCATATAACTGATTTAAAACCTTAACAATCAGCATTTAGTTATTAACTTCTGACCTTAAACAAGATAAATATTAAGATACTTACCTGATTTAAACGATACTAAGTTTAAAAGAAACTCATTTTTCTGTTTTCACAAACTTATTCACGTGTTTGCAGGAAAACACAGAAATAGCTTGAAATAGCTTGGTTCACATCTAATTGTATTCCTTATCTCCATCAGATGAATTACTGTCTGTTGGGATTATCATTTCCACCATCATCCTTTTGTCACAAAACATCAACACAATCTATATGCATCATCTTACTTTCAAAACTAGAGATTCAAAACTACATGAAAGTAATTGAATACAAATCACCAAAAGGATTCAGGTTGAGCCTTAAAAAGGTCAGGAAACTGTGAATAAGACACTTGAACAGCTTCACAAGCTTTGTAACATCAAAAGGAAAGTATATATACTTGAACACGGCCAAAACACAAGCACATCCAAGAAAGAGATGAAAGTAATCACAAACGCAACAACAAAGGCCTTAGTTGCTGCTTTCCAGATTCAATATTAGCGATAAAAACAAAAATTTCATGAGTAAGTTAAACCGTAAAGCAGATCAATCATAAGAAACAGTCACCTAATCACCAATCATCCAAAGTAAACATAAATTTACCAAAACATGAACTCTAGAAGAACTAAGGGCTTATACTCATCAGAATCATCAGAAAAGACACTCTCACTTTTGAGTTAGTTTGTAATACTATAATTTATACTATTTATACTTTAGTTTGTGATTGAACTAAAGTTATGCTGCTTATATGATCAAATTCAATGTGTTTTCAGGAAATATTTTGCAGCATATCGCATCTATTTTATTACTTATGCTGAAAGGATACTCCAATATAAAGTATACACATCATGAAACATATATCTGATAGCTTATATACAAAATGCAAACGTATATCTTATATACAGAATGCAAATGGCCCTTGGAAGGTCTTCTCATATCTTAAACAAAGAAAGCATAAGTAACAAAAATAAAGAGAGATTCTTCACTTTCTAAAAAAGAAGAAACTCATAATCATCACTCCCTTTTGCTTTCCACTCTTTGCTCTCACAAATCAGGACCACAAAACAACAAGACATAAACAAAGACAGATCATTCATGAATGGACCACTCCTGAAACTCATATACCCCTTTTTTGCTATCATTCTTACTTTTTCTTTGTAGTATTTCCCGCACAATAATGATGAGTGAGACCAATCACATAACTGTGATGATGCTGATGATGAAAACTTATATGGGTTTAATGTCTCCTAAATCAAAACTACAGTACGTTTCACTAGTCTATAACAGAGAAACTTTCAGAACTTATCAATTAAGTTTAGCCATCTCTATTCACAAAGAGCAAAATGAAAATTTCACAGGGAAGTCATTGAATCTGGTTTTACAAACAGCTTCTATTCAGAAATATAGAAACATAGAAAGTTCAGAGAAGTTCAGAGAAGGGACAAATATGTTTCTAGAAACACTTCAAAAACCAGAAAGAAGCAAAACATGTTGAGAAAAAAGTTAGGTGTTTTACCGACAAAGAAGTATGATCAATCATGAGATATTTCACTATTAATCATATGCATCTAAACACAAATAATGGAGAAGAGAGATCAAACCTGAAACCAAAAGACAGATCTAATATAGATTGAGAAAGCTCTAATCACCACTCTTCCCCATGGACATCAATCAGCAAAGTAAAATGAAAACGTTGATAGTGCTCTTAGACCAGTCTTATAAGTGAACTCCAACGTAGAATGGATGATCTTGAAACTCAATCACCTGTTGAAACACAACTGAGATTTTGCAGAGAAAAACCAGAACCATAGATTAAGAAATCTGAACTTTTTAATCTTTCTTTTTTATACCTCAACTCGTTTTCCTGTATCATCTTCACCCACAAGTCTTAAACCAGTTTTTTCAAGTATTTGAGCTACTTCTGGATTTACTTAACATCATCAAACAGAAACAGTATACAAAAATTTTGCTTCACCTTAAAATCTCTCTACCAACAAGTTTCAAGACAATGAAGCTGAAATCGAAGGCTAAATACAATTGACAAACTAATATACAAAAAGAGAAAACTCACTAGTAAAGAGCAAGAACTCTTCTAGTGACGTAGATAGCGTTATTGTACTTGGTCTTCAACCTCTTATCGTCACTTTCTCTGATCAGACTACCGAAATAATCGAAGCAAGTAAGAGATCTTATGGAAATGACGAATCCTTAGTGATGAGATCTCGCTAAAAGAATCAGAGAAGTTTGTTCCTGGGAAGAAACGGCGTTGAAGAAGAAGAAGTACGATTTCGATTAAGGCCTTGTTCTCTTTTTAGGTTTATGTTTTTTTTGTGAATTCACTAAAAATGAAGGTAAATTAGTAATTTTGAATTTTAGTTGCCGCAGATTGCTGTTTTAGACAACAATCAAAAATTGCAATCGCTGGTCGCTGCGACCGATCGCTGAATCAGCGACCACGAAACGAACATGTTTTGGTCGCGGTCGCTGGTCGCAGTCGCCAGCGACCAACAAACGAACAAGGCCGAACATAAACTAGTTGCAACTAATTCTAGAGATAATAATCGAAATAAAAAAAACTAAATCGAATTAAAATGAAACAAGAGAAATTAAATTAATTTGGAATCGACTAAATAATGAACAGTTCTTAAATTTGAAAACCAAAAAAATCAAACCGAATTGTAACAGGTACTTACTTATTGGTTACCACATTTTAAGAACTGAACCATAATTGAACTGAACTGAAATTTCATCAGTATACTACGTTTTTAAAATTGCAAAAACCGAAAACCAGAAAATTGATTTAAATCGACTTGTTGCAACAAGTTCTAGACAATAATCGAAATCGAAAAACTAAATCGAATTAAATTGAAATAAAATCGACTAAATAACGAACAGTTCTTAAATTTAAAAATAAAAAAATCAGAATTGAATTAAAATCAAACCGAATTGTAATAAGTACTTACTTATTGGTTACTTTTGAACCAGAATTGAACTGAACTGGAATTTGATTAATATACCATGTTTTTAGAATTGGAAAAACCGAAAACCAGAAAAATTGATTTAAACAGAATAAAAATTTTGAATGTCCAGGGCTAGTTGTATCGTATCTACTGCTTTATTTTATCATTACGTAGTGAATAAAGTTGGAAGGCTAAAATCAAGAGACTTGATCCACTTACGCGTAACACCTAAAAGTTATATATTAATTTATTATATATATCAACTACTTTTAAAATAAGATCCATGGTAAATAGAATTTTTTTCCAAAAAATAATATTATCATGAAAGAATTAGTGAGGATTGAGTCAAAACTCTAAAGTCCTAGTCGTGTTAAGCACTATAATAAGTCTCATCTTTTGTGTGACTTTATATTGGTTTGATTTGTTGCAAAATTATCTACAACTACACTTAAAATCATGTAATTATATTTCTAAATAAAAAATCTGTACACATTTTTAAAGTTGTTAAGAATTTTAATGCTTGAAGTATTTACAAAAGCATTTTAGATTTTTAAATTTTTTTAAAAAAGAATCGTAAAAGTTTATAGTTGAATGAAAAATAATTTGTGATTTCAATCATTAATACAATCCTACATTGAAGATAGAAGGTTGCATATTATAAGCTCAAATCATTTAAATTATATGGCATGCGGCATAATTCTCAAGATATTGTAAAAAAAGAAAAGAAATGTAATGAAGTTATGTAAAGTCTATTAGTCCTTATCATGACCATTAGATTGGTATTACATAAAAAGAGAGCGTGGAAAAAGGAATAGATGGAAATTGAAATCAAAATGTGACTTTGTACATCGTCAAAACAAATCTATCTAATCTACTCAGAACGGACGGTGAATATTGGTTCTCTGTGCTTCAGATTACGCCACGTGTCAATAGCTATCAAAACACTTTGAACAAAGTCTTTTGACTTATAATCACTACTTGTAATAACTTTTGACTTTTTTAGTTGTGGTAATATGATAAACCAACCAATAAGACATGATGACGTGGCAAGTCACCGAGTCTCTTCTCCTCCCCGTTCCATATCTGACTCCGTCATCGGTGTGCCAGGAGACGAAGTGCTTCTCCGTTCTCTGCTTAACATTCGAGTGAAAGATAACATCCTACTCATCGGTGACCTAAACGAGCGACTCGCTGGCGAATTCCGAGTCAATTCATCTTCTAACGCGCCGAAATTCCTCCTCGGAACCTCAATCTCCGCCGGTTTTCTCCCGGAATTTTCGGTAGAAGGTCCACATCCATGTGGCTCGTACCTCAATCCGGAGCTTGAACCCGGTTCGATTGCGGAAACCGGGTTAGGAGAAATCGTGATCAGGACTTGGTCCGTCGCCGTAGCTGTATTAGGTTCGGCGAGAGGGTCGACGAGGGAGCGACAGAGAGGACAAGTTGAATGAGAATGAAACCACATATCGATACAGTCAACATGAAAAGTATGCTTGCAATTAGGCAAAACCCGACCCGATTCACTTTCCTCGAATTCAGAAAGACAAACGGCACATTCGATTGGATCTTTGTGAGTCTCATCGGAGAAAGTGAAAACGGGAAGAGATTTAATGACGTTAGGGTCGAGACCACGTGAGGCAGCGACAGAAGTGGCGGCAGTGGAAGGATCAGCGGTAAAGAAAACCATAGTAGCACGGCGGTTACGGCTGCGACGGCGGAGATGACGTCTACGAGCACGGAGGAGATACCAACGAGCGTAAAGATGGAGGAAGACCATTAAAATGACGACGAAGAAGAGGATGACTATGGCGGTAAGCATGATTTTGCCGCTCATGGCGTAAGAATTAGAACCGGAGTAGACTGATTCGGTCTGCGTCCCGGAATCGGATCTGGATCGTTGGAATTCATGACTTGAGATATGAAAGAAAGAGTCAACTGATGAATAAAGAAGAAGAGGAAAAAGATTTGGTTTTGAAGGAACTGAGAGAGGAAGAGAGTTTCGTGGAAGGTGCACTCTAATTATTCCGAAATTTGGTAGACGACGCCAATGTTGACGCGTTATTTTTGTCACTCACAATTCTGTTAATTCTACAAGTTTGAAGACTATTCAAGGAGTCATGTATTACCCGTTACTTATGCATCTCTATGTACGGAACATCCAAGCGGAATCCAACAGTTTATTTCTACTCGGCCTGGGATTAAACAATCCGTTTTTGGAATTTGAATCCCACAAATATATATCCGGCAAAAAGATATACCGATAGTATCCACCTTTAGTCCAATATTTTGAAGCCAAGCTACATATGACATCTCCAGAAACTAGAAAAATAGAACTAGAACACAAAAAAACTAATCATATCTTCACTAAAACTGATTTAAGTAAAGTCTAGATTAGTTTTGCTTGTTCATCACATCAGTTCATTCGTTTGACAGACACTAGCTCAACGGCTTTAAACGCCTAAACTCCAAAAAGATCCAATTGAAACAAGGTAAATGCCGGTTATTTCCGTTATCTTCTTACCAGTCCTTACAGCTCCTTCGTACATTCATCACTTTTCTTACGAATTCTATATTCAACTTCAGTTATCTAATGTACAACTCTGGTTCGAAGGGGAATCTCCAAGATGGAAGGAACCTACGACAACAAATACCTATCAAGATAAAGCATTACTGCACCTGAAATATTATAATTTATAACAGGCGTAGTAGAAGTTAAAATATTAGCTATCCTATCTATAACTTACAGCATCCTTGAAGCAATATAAGTTTCTAAAATGCAAAACGTGCTTCAAGGTATTTTATATAACCTGTGTTTCCTTATCCTAAACTGCAACTGCACTGTCATACGCTTTGATATCAAAAGCATTGAGTTCAGCTTATGGTGGTACCTATTTATATACACGCATGCATTTTGGTTAGAACCCATCTTCTTTCATTTTCTTAAAAAGCACATCAGCTTCATGAATTAGGCCTCGCCTACAAAATCCCGATATCATTGTCGTGTAGGTTATAACATTAGGCTTCATTCCTTTAGAGAAAAGGCTACAAAATAAATTAAAAGCATCTTCAACCTTACCAACCTTGCACATCCCTTGAATAATGATAGTACAAGTAACAATATTAAGATCCATCCCTCTCTTCCGCATGATATCAAATATCACCAATGCTTCCTCTACGTTCCCATTATAACAAAGACCATCTAACAGAACGTTTGTAGGTGCGAATATCCGGAGGCGCACCAAGAGAACCCATTTGTCTGACAAACTTCTCGGGCCACATTAGGTTTTCCCACTCTACAATAACCCTGGATAAGAGTGGTGTAAGTGATAGTATTGGCAACTAATCCTTTCTCGGACATCTCATAGAAGATTCTCATCCCGTCCTCGACTCTTCTAGACTTGCAAAATCCATGTATGAGGGTAGTAAAAGTCACTTCGTTTGGGAAATAGCCACTGATTTCCATCAAATAAAACATTTGCCTAGCCTCATCTAGGCGACCGTATATGCAAAGCCCATTAATCAGAGAATTGTAAGTGAAAACATTAGGATCTATTGACGACAACTGGATCATCACCTTGTAAAGCTCTTTCGCCTCGGAAACCTTCCCTACTTTCACAAATGCGTCGATCAGCGCAGTGAAAGTAACTACATTAGGTTCGATTTTTCTCTTCATCATATGTGTCAGCAACCAAGCAGCCTCGCTCCATCTACCAATCTCGCAAAGACTGCTCACGAGAGAGTTGTAGGTAATAACATTCGGTCTAATCCCATTAGTTTCCATCTGGTTAAAAAGGCCCAGCGCGTCATTCACATGTCTGTTTTTACAAAGACAGTGAATCAATGTGGTGTATGTTACAACATTAGGTCTATATCCCATTTTCACAATCTGATCATATAAAGCTACAGCATCATCGATTCTATTCAAATGACAGAATCCATTAAGCAGAGTGGTAAACGTAACTAGGTCAGGCTCAAAACCAAGTTTCATCATCTTCCCTAGAAAAGACAGAGCAGCATGAGAACTTTGAGAGGACCGAGAAACACAATTCATAACGATATTGCAGGTACAGAGAACAGGTGAGATTCCCATCAATTGCATATAATCGAAGAGAGAGATCACAACATTGTATCTCTTCATCTTGGCAATAACACCCAATACTTTAGTGAAATCGACGATGGAAGGAAGAGGACGAGAGTGAACCATGCGAGTGAACAGTTGAAGAGCCTCATTAAACTGAAGATTGTGAAGACCATTTCTCAAAATCTGTCGGCAATCAGAGAAAGCTCGAATCCAGAAACAGAAAACCCAAAGGCTAAAGGAAGGAGCAGTTCCAGGATTACCTATCTGTAGACGATGCCTACGAAGATGAAACCCGTTCGCTATCGACGCAAACCCAGTCGCAATGGATTTACGCATTCACAATCTATGTCTCAACTCTCAAGAGTTATTTCACTTGAAAATTAGAACCCTACAACAACATCGTGATAACCAGAGAAGCGGCGAAAATGAGCTTGAAGAAGACGAAAACCTAACTCTCTCTCGCATACTTTTGTGGCGGAGAGAGGACAACGTCGAAGAAAAAGAAACACACAAGTTTTGCCGTGTAACATTTTCTCTCTTTTCAATTACTTACGCTTATTTCTTAATTCTGCCCAGATTTCAATATAACAGCATATCAACCCATAAAGTCCGTCGACCCTTTATTAATCATGTAATTAGTTTATTACACCATGATTAACTTGTAAAAATCTTTTGAATTAGTTGCAAATATATGATTGAAATTATCAACATGTGTATAATCACAAAAAAACTCAGCTGTGACATTAGCCAGAAAATTACAAGTTGAATGCTCTGAACACTAGCTCAGAAGATGCTAGCTCAAAAATGGCTTCACACGCCTACCCACATCGAACTGAACTTCATAAAGACTGGTGATTCCGGCAGTTATCTTCTGACCAATCTTTACAGGTCCTATACCTTCTGGTGTACCTAAACAATAAACATACATTTACCAATTTTCTTCACAATACTGTAGAATCCTGAACTTTCCCAGCTATAAATAGTCAAATCAAACCACTACTCCAATGTTACAAGCTTGATGCAGAAATCTTGGAGATGGGAAAATAGATATTTACCTGTCAATATGACATCTCCTTTGAAAAAGGTCATTACAGAACTAATGTACCTAATGAGGTATCGAACCTTAAAGATCATATCCTTTGTTCGACATTTTTGTCTCGTCTCATCATCAACCTGTCACAGAGCTGAAATTCTAAGAAAATGGGAACAGTGTAGCTTGGGAAGGATAAGCCAAACCTTAGCCAAAGTTCCAGGTTATTGGGATCCACTACCATTGCCTTTGGTAGCTAAAACCTGATAAAAGAAACCAATTTTAAGATGAGAGGTCAAAAGTGTGTTTGCTATCAGTTGCTAATAGGCTTTGTTTGTTACGGATATTCTATATCAGTTATCATAAATAAGACTTATATGCAACCTGCTAAAACCCTAGCTGCATATGTCGTAATCTGAGACAAAAGTAATAAAGGGATCCATTTGAATTGAATTTTCTCACATAAACTCTTGTGATCTAGTGGAGGCTGATCGTCACATGGATTTGGTGAAACTAGAAATTTTGGAAACAGGTTCCAGATCATGACTTACAATGGAAACGATTGGAGTGAAAGTATCCTGTGCTTTAGCAAGCGTACATGGGAGACCAGATGCCTGAAGAGAAGAATTAGAAGATACTCATGACAAATTATATATTCATATTAATATGTAAAGAAGTTATATTTCATGCGTGTACAAAAACCACAAAAGAAATCTATGATTTTAGTTTACAGGAAAGGAAGGATAGAATTCAATTGCAAACATGTGTTATGATCCCAAACAGGGAAAAGCTCGGCCAATTTATGGCTTACTGGTTTATAGAGAACTTCTCATTGTAGGAAAATATGACAGATAAATTAGTAACCGGCTAATCAAAAGCAAGCAAGAAGAGAAAGGATAAATATATCAAATCTAGAACTATGTATGAAGAACACCCATGAAAATCCATTGATACCAGAAAACAAATAGTTATCTACCATGGCAGAAGCGTGGAGTTCCCTAGCAGTCAGATCAAGAGCAAGCGCATATCCTAGAAAGAAAGGAGAAAGTCAAGAGTATTTTGAGTAGCTGGTGGTAATATAACTCCTATGTACTCCATGGCTAAGCGTTCTGGGACATCTCTTGCCTTTGGTCCAATTACTACAGAAAATTCCACCTCATGGTGAAGTGAATCCAGTGGATGTGGGATCTCAATTGTTCCACCATTTTCCAGGTACGAAGAAGTTGGCTTTAAAATTACAATCGGGTCCTACTTCCCCGTACACATACACACAAGAGTATCAAAAAATGCAGGGCCTAGATCTGTATTCTTACAAATCAACAATCCTAGTTTACTGCTAAATTGTAAGATTCTGATGCAACACGGAAATTTGGGATTTTTGTTGGATCGTTTCTCGGGAAAACCCCAAAACTGTACCTTTGGGATTGTGTTGCCGATTTCTTTGGCATGGGATGCGTAATTAAGTCCAACACCGACGATCTTCGTGCCTTGCTTGAACAGTCTCTGAATCATCGAAATCGCCAATTTTTAGGTCAAAACAAGTCAACACAGACCTTTCTCAGTTTCGTCCGGAAAAGATTCGTCGTTGACTGAGTTACTACTTGAAATAAGTGAAAGTTAGTGGGCAAAAATAGAAAATAACTTAAAGTTTAAGGATCTACTTGAAAATAATTAAGGAACCGCGTGTTTCACGAATTTGACAGCAGGATCATAAAGACGTGGAGGTTCCACATTTTTGTAATCACCACATATCAGGACATGTAGAAACAAATTATGTTATTTAAATATTAACTATTTTATATTGAACGTCAACTTATCTACGAAACTTACAACTAATCAAATCTTGTGAAAATATGTTAAGAATCAAATCTCGGACAATTGATCATATTATTATTATTATCAATTAGATTTTAAACTTGACATGGCAGACGAAAATCACATGTGAACCAATTCAGTCAACTTAGTTTTTGTGTTTGTACAAACAATTTTTATTGTATTCATTAGTCAATACTTTCATTTTATGTCAAGAAATTAAAAGATTACGTATTTACGTCAATATTTTGGTTTAATGTGAATCTGAAAATTTAGTACTATATGTAATTATATGTATTTGAAATTTAGAATTTACCAAAATAGTAGTTATCAGTATGATAAACTACTTATCTAAAAGTCTAAATCTATAGATATATAATATATATTGAGATTTAGAAAGATGTCATAAAATCTGACAGAAACAAAATTCAGACAAACCAAAAGTTTTTTAACAAATCATTCTTCAATCATTTTACTCTACTTTAAACATAAATTTTTGGTTTCTTTTGGATACCTTACTCTATTTTTTGGTTAAAAATGTGTTTTTTTTAACATAGAAATGTCCATCAATATATGTGTTCAAAAATCATGGTTTAACAAAAAAATATGTCGTTTCCGGCTAAGAAATGTTCAAGCAGTAAATCACAAGTACGTGCTAATTTAGATTAAAGCTGGTCATGAGTTGTTTTATGGACTTTAACCACATTTTAATGATGTGTTAATTATTTTATTGATCCTTTATCTATTTTTAAAAGTACGTTTCACATCATCGGTTGATTCCCTTGATTGTAATTATGTTCTCGTGATATTATATCCATTTAAATAATCGGTTTTTTTTTTTAAATTTGATATTCCAGATTCTGAAAGTTAGAAGAGAGAATGAGTCAACCCTGAAATGTGAAAAGTGTAGAATAAGGTGTGCACTAGTCATATACTACTTTTTATTTTTTATAACCCTAATTAAAATATTCACATACTATACACGAGCCCTTTAAGTTTAACATTAATCTTGATCTAGTCTTTCTGCTGTCTGAAAGAGAATTCATATCTTATTAACACATTACCAAATACATATCTTTTATATATAATCTCTCTCTCTCTCTCTCTCTCTCTCCAGATAAACACAAAGTCTCACTCCTTATAATCTGCTATCTTCTCTCTCTCTTGGTCTTCATCAGAAACTCTTCCACAGATATGGCAGACTTAAGCTTATATATTGGAGTCATAGGTAACATCATGATCATCTTCTTAACTTTCAAATGTTGATTCTAAATCATCAATTTACATGATCATATATTCACATATAGCTATACATCGATGCAGGAAATGTAATTTCGGTGCTTGTATTCCTCTCCCCTGTGTGAGTTGATTATCCCTCTGATCTCTCTTCTCTTTCTGTATGATTTTTTATTAGTTTAATAAATGAATCATAAGAATGGTCAAAGTGAGCTAAACTTGTAAATGATTACAATAGGGAGACGTTTTGGAGGATAGTGAGACGAAGATCGACGGAGGAATACGAGTGTTTGCCATACATTTGCACATTGTTGGGTTCGTCTTTGTGGACATATTACGGAATCGTGACACCTGGCGAATACTTGGTTTCTACTGTCAATGGCTTTGGTGTTCTTGCTGAATCCATTTACGTTCTCATCTTCCTTTGCTTTGTTCCCAAATCCAGATTCGTACGTCTTCTTACACCTATACATATAATATATAGTTTCAGGTTGCTTTTGTAATAGCCCGGTTGATTTTATGGTTGCTGGCAATCGCGATATAAAAGTTTGATTATTCATTTGTTTGACCGTCTTTACTACTAATCACAACGAGCAAATCACTGAAAAATATAACAACTGGAAATTTTAATAGCTAGTCGTTACAATCAGTTATTAAATTGGCCACTACGTAACAAATAAATTTTTATTTCATTCGCCAAGGACCAGCAAACAAACATATCCGTAGTTAGATATTATTTGTTTTTAATATTATATATTAAGATTAAAGTTGGTCGAATCTGCATTTTTCATTGATGGACAGATAAGGGATTACATGGTCTGACTCCGATTCAGATCTCATTATCACAATTATTAGTCAATAAATTTCTAAATTATGTCTACTTGCTCTACAATATATATGGTCCATTTCAATATATAAGTAACTGATATATGATTCATGTTTTTTCTTGATTTTCAGTTGAAAACAATTATAATAGTTGTAGCTCTGAACGTGTGTTTTCCAATTATAGCGATTGGAGGAACAAGAATAGCGTTTGGAGACGCAAACATGCGTTCTACTTCAATGGGTTTCATATGTGCTACTCTCAACATTATCATGTATGGTTCTCCTCTATCTGCCATTGTAAGTCTTTCTTCTTTCCTTTTCTTATCAAAACTATATATATATTATATACAATTACTATAAACGACAATGAGTTAGGATATCAATGACTCCTTTTTGTTTTCTTTCACAATTTATATTGCTGTACTGAATATTTATAAACTAATTTTGAATAATAGTTTATTTGAGAATTAATTTAATGAAAATATATATATACAAGTACTTGATCTATTTGCAAGTTGCAACATACTATAGAAAATATATCTTGGGGGCCAGAGTTTTTCATTTTATTAAAGATCTCTATATAGATGGACTATCAGATAAAAAAATATATAAATGTCGTTGTATATCTACTTAACTTCATTAAAGTCATGATTATCTTACAGTTGCGGTTGTTTTAATCTAAATGATTTAATCTTGATTTTGATCAGAGAACAGTTGTGACGATAAGAAGTGTACAGTTTATGCCGTTTTGGCTGTCATTTTTTCTGTTTTTAAACGGCGCGATTTGGGGTGTATACGCTCTACTCCTACATGATGTTTTTCTACTGGTATGTTATATTGTTTTGTTATAAAAATAATTTATTTAGTTTTTATATTCTGATTTGTATGTTGTGTGTATAGGTGCCAAATGGAATGGGATTTTTCCTTGGGGCAATTCAACTCTTAATTTATGCTTATTACAGAAATGCCACACCAAATGTACATGATGAAGAAGGAAGCCTCACACAAAGACTCCTCTTCTCTCTTAATTTACCTTATATTTATCCATAAAAAAACATGTATACAAAAACAAAACAAAATCTTTATTTGGTTGAGTGTTCTTTTTGGTGGCCTGCTGTTGTAAAAATCTCCTTAAAAACACATATTTTTTTGTATCATCTCCGCCGTGGTGTATTCCAATAAGTAAAGTATTGTAACCTTAATGAACATCATTTTTAACAAGTATCTTGCTATTCGATATATCACCCACAAGTTCCAAACTTTATCTCCCCAGCAAATTGTTCCTGCTCTTCTTCACCAGGCGCTAATGCACGATATGCAGATGTAAATATACGTACATATATATATATTCGAGGATAGGGAAATTTATTACATTTGATAAGAGTTACAAGAGCTTTATTGTGAAGAAAGAGACATAAACTTGACCTTATTCACGCATACACAAGCAAACTTAAATGGTCATTTCACAAAAGCATAAAACAAAAGGGAAACACAATGTAACCGAAGATTATTATAGTCTTGTAATCAGTTAAGCAGTGGGTAGAAAGCCAGTAGGTACGACATCGATCATGTTTAGGAGGCTACCCACGCCAGTTAAGGGTGAGGTGAGACCACCTGTGGATGGGAGGGTGGCATTACAGTTGGAGAGAGGTGTGGGGACCGCGATACGACATCCGCTGAGCAGTGCTGGAAGCGTTAACTGCATCTGGTTTGTAGTAATTGTAAATATTCCGGCAGCGTTCGTTGTGGTATTTGAAACCACTGTGTTTTGGGTGAGATTTTTGTAAGAGCATGAAGGAGAGAATTCGAGTGAGAGTATAAGAGAGAATGTGTTGTGAAGAAGAAGAACTTTCTTCATTTAGTTTTCATCAAGCATATTATATAGGTTCTATATATCTAATATGGTCAAGACACTAGAATACAACAAAGTCTATAAGAGGAAAGAAAGGAGAAGGCTCCCACTCTTTCCTAGGAGAGCAGGAAGCAGGCGCTCCGCTCATCCCGAGGAAGGCCCGCCCTCCCGTGTCACGTGGGGACTATGCGCTCCAACTCCTCCAACGGTCTCCCTCGATCCTTTGGATACTCCTAACGGCTCTCGTCCCTCTTGTTCTACCCTCACTCCCTCGTTTACTTGCTCGCCAAGTCTCCTCCCTTTGGTTAACTTGTTTCGCAAGTCTCCTTCAAACTAACAATCCCCTTCAAGCTTGAAGCTATGGTCTTAGATTCAAGTTTGAAATTTGTGACTCACCATCTCATTAAAAACTTTAGAAGAAAACCTTTTTTGGGACAAAACCATCTAAGGGAAAAAGAGTGTGGTTCATTGTCACGGTTTGGACATATTAATGAGCCCAAGTTTTGAGTGGATGAATTCACATACTCTTAGGCTTGCAGCCTTAGTGAATATGTCGGCAAGCTGATCCGTGCTCTTGGTGTACCAAGGTAAGATGACTCCTTGTTCCACCTTCTCTCAGACTTTGTGGCAATCCACTTCAATGTGTTTTGTTCTTTAGTGGAATACCGAATTTGATTCAATGTGTATGGCAACTTGGTTGTCACAATGCATTGTGTTCGGTTCTTGGATATCGACTCTCAAGTCTTTGAGTAATGCCTTTAGCCATATGAGTTCATCGGTTAGTTTCCTCATTGCTCTATATTCGGCTTCCGCACTAGAACATGATACCACCTTTTGTTTCTTGCTTTTCCATGTGATTAAATTGCCTCCAAGAAACGTGCAATACCCGGTTGTGGACTTGCGGTCTTGCCTATCCCCAGCCCAATCTGCATCACAATATCCAACAAGGGTGGTGTTGTCATTCTTTCCCATCCATATGCCTTGGGCCGAAGTTCCTTTAATATACCTAAGGATCCATTCCACAATTTTCAAATGAATCATAGTTGGAGATTCCATCTGTTGACTAACTTGGTTGACAGTATAGCATAGGTCTGGACGGGTGATTGTAAAGTAGATGAGTTTGCCCACCATTTTACGATATTGATGTGCATCCTCAAACTGAGGGTGTTCTCCATTCTCCCCCTTGCACGTGACTTTGGAGACATCCTCAAATGGTGTCTTAGCTACCTTGTTACCTACATCACACTCACGTAAGATGTCAAGTGCATACTTTCTTTGAGAGAGGAAGAGGCCATCATGGGTTCGACATACCTTAATCCCAAGAAAGTATTTAATATGTCATAAATCTTTAATGTCAAATACCGATTTAAGATGAAATTTGATACCTTGGATTCCATCATTATTGTCACCAGTGATAATGATATCGTCAACATATACTAAGATTGCAATAATACCATTTGTACCTTGAAGTGTGCACAATGTGTGATCGGCTTTGGGCTTTCAGAATCCTTGATCCCGGAGTGTAAGGTTCAATTTGTGGTACCAAGCTCCCCGGGGTAACAATATGCTCTAATCCCGGTGGATGGTAAATGTAGACTTCGTTTTCAAGTTCCCCTTGGAGGAAAGCATTCTTGACATCCATTTTCCACAATCCCAACCATGGTTAGTAGCTAATGAAAGTATAACACGTATCGTGTGGAGTTTTGCTACCGGGGCAAATGTATCATGATAGTCTTCTCCATAGGTTTGGGTGAACCCTCATGCTACAAGATGCGCCTTATGCATTTCAATTTGGCCATTGCTCTAGAATTTGATGGTGAAGAGCCACCGAGATGATACCGTTTTCTTGCCGAGAGGGAGGGAATATTCCTTCCAAGTGCAATTGTGTTGCATTGCATCATGTTTGGCATTGACAACATCACGCCCTGATCACGAATCCTTTAGGCTGCTCCACATACACTTCCTCTGTCAGTTCCCCATGCAATAACACACTTTTGACATCTAATTGAAACACATTTCATCCCTTTTCAGTTGCTGTTCTGAGAATAATTGTGATAGTGTCCCATCTTGCCACTGGGGCAAATACTTCATGAAAATCTACTCCTTGTTTCTGATGATAACCCTTTACAACTAACAGTGCCTTGAATTTATCCACTTCTCCATCTTCATTGAATTTTGTTTTGAACACCCATTTAACACCGATCACCTTTATCCTTTATGGCAGATGGACTAGTTCCCAAGTGTTATTCTCCTCTATGGATGCAATCTCTTTCTCCATAGCTGTTCTCCACACTTCAAGTTTCTCTGCTTCTTCAAAGATTTATGGATCCTCCATGGATATGAACATTGCATATATTTCACCTTGTTCTTCTTTAACTAAGAAACCATAATCTCTAGTGTCAAAATCTTTAAACCAAGCAGGTCTTCTGATCTGTCTTTTTGCACTTTCTCTCCCATGTGTTTGAGTTTCTGCAGTTACACCTTCTTCTTCCTCTATTATATCTACTCCTTCCGCCTGTGTCTCTTTTCTCTCCGTGTTTTCACTCACTGATGCTGCAGCCACTTTCTTTACTGTTTCCTCTTCTGATTCATCCCACACAAGTTCTTTCTCTTCTTCTACATTGTCCCAATCCCATCGTGTGTTTTAATCCACATGAACATCACGGCTTATCACAATTCCTCTGGATTATATAGGCGATATGCCTTTGAATCCTTGCTGACACCAAACAACACACACTTGATGCTCTTCTCATCAAGTTTAACCCTTATTTCATATGGAACCAATGCATAAGTGACACTCCCAAATACTTTTAGATGCTCTACAGACGGTTTTTGACTACTCCATTTTTCATCCGATGTAATGTGTTCCAGCGCTTTTGAGGGACTTCTATTCAATATGTAGACATCATACTGAACCGCCTCTGGCCAGAACCGTCTTGGCACATTCATCTCTAGCAGCATGCACCTTGTCATGTTCATCACTGTCCTATTATTTCTCTCTGCAGTCCCATTCTGCTGAGGTGTACACGCAGCTGTAAGTTGGCATTTGATTCCGTTTTCTCTGTAGAAGCCATCAAACTCTCTTGAATTGTATTCCCCTCCTCTACCAGATCGTAGACACACTAGTAGCTGTTCTGTTTCTCTCTATGCAGCAGCCTTGAACTCCTTGAAAGTCTTAAGTGCTTCAAATTATTGAGTCAAAAAATACGTCCAACATTTCCTGCTGTAATCATCAATAAAATTGATGATGTACCTTTTTCCACTCTCTGATATTGGCGTGATTGGTCCACATATGTCACTGTGAATCAGCTGAAGACACCGAGATGATTTCCACACACTCTTCTTTGGAATACTTTATCTGTTTTGTTTGCCTCTCATGCAGATATCACATATGACTTCTTCCACTTCTTGACTCAGCTTTGGCATTCCAATTACCATTTCTTTTTCTGTCAGGGACCTTAATCCTTTGTTGTTGAGATGCCCATATCTCCTGTGCCACAACTCATTCGTTTTTTCCATAACCCGAAGACATAATCCTTCTTCTACTTTAGCTTTTCTCACAACAGTAAGAATGATGAACATTCTGTTTTTCGACATTGTTGAGTGCATTATCAGCTTCTTTTCCTGTTTGTGCCACACCTCACACTCTCCATTTTTGATATTTATCCTCGGGCCTTTCTCTTGTAGCTGTCCCACACTAAGGATATTATTCTTCAAACCAGGTACATAATACACATCTGTGATACATTGGATTCTTCCATTAATTTCCAGTCTAAGTTTTCCTTTACTATTCACCGACATTCTCCTATCATCACCTAACTTCACATTTCTATTGACTGTGTCATCCAACTCTATAAACCATTCTTTAGCACCACACATGTGATTGATACACCCTGAGTCAAGAAACCAAACATATTCCTCTTCGGTTTTCACTTCTTCAATGTGTGCCATCAAGAGAAGATCTTCTTCCATCTCCGCATAGTTTGCTTCTCTCTCCCAATCTGGACATTCTGATATGTAATGTCCCAACTTGTGGCACTTGAAACATTCAACATCCTCTTTGTTATAGCTGCCACGACCTCTTTCTTGATATCCACCGCGACCCCTTCCTTTACAAGGAGACCCTCTATTAGGAGATCCTCCTCTTCCTCTCCGAGCACTTGGTTTCCATTGCCCTACTACCTTTAGAGCCTTTTCATCACTGTCGTATCTGGTCATGTTCTATTCATGAACCATTAGAGAACTCTCCAGCCCATCTACCGTCATGTTTTTGATGTCTTTTGACTCCTCAATCGCGCACACTATGTATGCAAATTTTTCTGCAAGTGTCCTGAGTATTTTCTCCACAATCTTGGAGTCAGACATATTCTCCCCAAGGTTTCACATATCGTTTGCGACCTCCATTACACTCGAGAAATACCCCACCACCGATTCTCCTGTTCTAATCTCGAGAATCTCAAAATTGCGTCTTTGCCTCTGAAATTGCGCGCTTTGTACTCTGTCGTTGCCTTGAAATTTCTTCTTCATCGACTCCCAATCTCCTTTGATGTCTCCTTCTTGAGAATAGGTTTTAGGGTTGTCTTGTCGATTGACGCAAACGTGTAAATTTTGACTTTGTGATCTATCACAGTCTTCTCTGCTACTTTCTCTAGCAGCTCGGTTCTCTGTGCTCCTGAGAAAATTGTTCCTCTCTCTTGAATTAGAATCTCATTCTCTATAAGATCCCACCATTCCCTTGAGCGAATTAGGTTCTCCATAAGCATTGCCCAATGTTCATAGTCGCCGTCAAATTTGGGTATCACCAGATTATCCTTGTCCCCCATATCTCGTTTGTATCAAGCTCTGATACCAAATGTTGTTTTTCTATTGAATAAAGTGAAAGATTATTAACTCTAAATAGAGACTCGAAATTTTAGCTACTACCTAAGTCCTAGTCACAGCCACTTTGCTTTTGACTTATTCAATCCGAGAAACATATAGACCAAACAGAAAACCAAAAACTGATTATCCTAAACATCAGGACTTTATTCTTCAGTAATTTGGTGATACGGGAATTTACTTTCATCTAAAATAACGTGTTTAGAGACATAAACACGTTAACTTGTGGGTTCTAAACATATGTATGCGCTTGATTTAATGAGAGGGTTGGTGTGGGAGTCGGTTGATTAAGTATTTGCATGTGACAAAAACATAAGGTGGGTGGTAGAGTGAGTAGTGCTAATCCAGTTTTGATAACATGTCGATGTTTACGTTTTACTAGACCATTGTGTTATGGGGTGTGAAGAGGAGAATTTAAGTGAGTGATACCATTGGATGAGAGGAAGTGATAGAGAGCAATGAATTCTCCACCATCGTCTAAGAAAAGGGTGCCAATTTTTTTTTGGAATTTGTTTTGAACGAGGGAGGTGAATTTGGTGAAAGTTTCTAAAACTTGAGACTTTTGCTTTAGTGGATACCGCCAGGTGTAATAGCTATAGTGATCAACAATTACCAAGTAGTATTTGTAATTGTCAATGGAAAGAAGTGGTAAGGACCAAACATAGTAAATAAGTATTCAAGTGGATGAGTGGAGTGTATAGTAAAGTTTTAAAAAGATAGTTTGTGACTCTTATTCATAAGACAAATCATTTCAGGAAAAATAAGAAGATGATTTCGATGTAGGTAATGTAAAAACATAAAAACATTGTGTAAAATGGCAGTAGATGGATGGCAGAGCCTATAGTGCCAGTCGGACATGGCGACTTTGAGGTTGGTGGTGGCAGTAGTGAGGGTAATGGTGGTGTTGGTTGGAGGTATTGGCCATTCATAAATCTCATATTTACTATGTCGTTGGAGTAAAGAGACTCCATTTGAAGCTTTTTACTTGAAATGAGGTAGGATATAATTCAATAAACACACCGTTAATATTGCATATTTAATGAATTGACAATGGATTCTTTTTGGTGCCAAGAACATAAAGAACATCATTTAAATGAATTGGTCGTGTAGATGAGGGTAAGATTGCAAAACTAGAACGAGAAATGGGTATTCTATTGTCGTCAGCGAACATTACTTCCTCACCACCTGTATATATAGTTGATGCAAGGATATGTTTGCAAGGTCGAAGGTGACATGGTCTATGGCTCCTGAATCAAGCAAACAAGAGGTGGGTGTTGGTTGAGCATAAGCTGTGTAGTTTTCTCGTGGATGCTAGTTTGGAGTCGATATAAGTGGTTGCTGAGGCTGTCGATGAGTCATAAGCTGGGAGCATCATTTGACATTGTGGCCCTGAACACCATAAAGATGACATCAACCAAGGTACGGCCGATGAGCACGAGAATTGGAGGACAAGCGCTATTGGTTCTGCCAGTTGTTGTTTGAGACAAAATTATCGTAGAGTTTCAAGTGTTGTTGTTGTTATTGTTGCGCTGACGATGAGTGGCTGTGATTGGATAATTGAGAATCAATTCAGAGACATGAGTTTAGCTTCATGATTTTGTTGCTTCTCCTATAGTTTTGTTAAGGTTAGAGGGTTGTCACGTCCTTCAATTTGATTGATGATTGGCTTGTACTCATCAAGAAAACTTCAGCTTAAAATTCATGATCAAGATTTATTCCAAGGAGAGTTAATTGGTAAAATCTGGTAGGTAGCCCTTGAAAGTACTCGTGAATGCATTTGTTTTTTTTTTTGTGTTTTAATTGAAATTTCAACAACTCGATATGGCCACGACTTGGTTTAGCATAGGTGGAGGATAAGTTTCTTCAAATGTCAACATCAGTTTCAACTTGAGAATATGTTGAATGGAGAAGGATATTGCATCAAAGAAGAGCGCTGCAGATGAGATTGTATTGTCTTTGACAGACGATGAACTTAGGTATTGGAATAGTAGCGTTGTTGGCATTGATGGTCGGTTCAGGGAATTGCTTGGTGCCATCCGTATAAAAGGAAAGATCGTATCCTTTAAGGAGAGCATAAAGTTGCTTACTCCACATTTGATTATTGGATGCGTTAAGCTTTGTTATGTTGGATATGTTGGTATTGAAGAGAGCAGCGAGGTTGGTGGGAATGGAGTCAACATAAGCATGAATTTTAGTGGTGACTAAGACATTAAGAGACTAAGACATGATGATGATAAGGAGAGACGAAAAGAAAAGAAGGAGGCTAGAAGAATTTTTAGGTCTAGGTATCGACTTGCTCTGTACTAAGATTTCACAATGATTCGTAACAAATAAAATTTGTAACAAAATTGTATATAACATCACAAATTATTACTAATATCCATAGTTGCAAGGAGGAGACTTATTCACGAAGAAAGAAAGTAAACAAGAATTTTAACGAATCATGGGTGACGATAAAGCATTGATTCCTACGGAATGAGTTAAAATAGGAGGAGGTTCTTCCTTTATAACATGTCCAATGTTAACCACAGCTAACTAAGCCGTTTGGGCCATGAAAATGAAAGTATGTCTCAAGGTACATGAAGTTTGGGAAGTGATTGAGACTGAAATCAACGATAAGAAGAAAAACAATATGGAGATGACACTTTTGTTCCAATCTATGCCAGAGACTCTTATCCTACATGATGGAGAATTAGACACGAAAAATAATGTATGAGAGGCCATAAGAACTCAAAACTTAGGGACTGAACGTGTAAAAGAAGAAATGTTACATACTTTAATGTCCGAATTTGATCGTCTTAAGATGAATGAAGGTCAAAATATTGATGACTATGTAGGCAAGCTGACCGCAATTTCATCAAGATCTTCCTCTCTAGGAGAAATCATAGAAAAAATCTAAATTAGTTAAGAAGTTTCTCAAGTGTCTACCTAGAAAGAAATACATCCTTATGGTTGCATCTCTTGAATAACTCTTGGATCTTAAAACTGCAAGCTTTGAGGATGTTGTTGGTCGTATAAAGGCCTATGAAGAAAAAATTCTTGAAGAAGAAGGGGAAGCTCAAGAAGACCAAAAGCAGTTGATGTATTTACAAAGTTCGAATGGAAATTAAGGATTCATAGGTTCATCTAACCAAAGTGAGCGATTTAAGCAAGTGTCACGCAAGTTTAGGACATATTAATGTGACATTTTATCTAACATCATCAAGAAAGAACTAGTTAAAGGTCTTCCCAAGGTCGAAATAGAGAAGAAGGTGTGTGGATTGTGTTTACTTGGAAAGCAAGCAAGACAAGCCTTCCCAACAGCAACCTCTTATTGAGCGGATGAAGTGTTAGATATTGTACATAGGGATCTTTGTGGACCAATATCACCCAAAAAATCAGCTGGAAATAGGTATATATTTTTCCATATCGATGATCATTCATGATATATGTCGACTATCTTAATGAAGGAGAAAAGTAAAGCCTTTAGCAAGTTCAAGAGATTCATAAACATGGTAGCAAAGGAGTTTAGAGAAAAAATTCAGGTGTTTAGAACTGATCAAGGAGGTGAATTTTTGTCTTAAGAGTTTAAAACGTTTTGTGAAGATATGGGGATTAAAAGACATCTTAACACACCATATACACCTCAACAAAATGGAGTTCTTTCAGAGGCGTAATAGAACATTGATGGAGATTTCACGAAGCATGATAAAGCATATGCATATGCTGAATTATCTTTGGGGAGAAGCGGTAAGACACTCAACATATCTCTTGAATAAAATTGCCACACCAGCTATAAAGGATCGAACACCATATGAGATTTTTTGAGGGAAAAAACCAAACATCTGCCATTTTCGAATCTTTGGATGCATCGAATATGCTAAAGTTGATGTTCCACACTTCATGAAACTTGATGATAGATCTCGTATACTTGTTCACATTGGAACTGAGCCTAGATCTAAGGCTTATCTATATACTTGATCTGATTTCTCGAAATGTTGTGGTGAATAGAGATGTGGTGTTTGATGAATTAAAATGTTGGAATTGGAGTCACAAAGTTTGGAGGAGAGTTAGGTTGGAAACGTTGAGATTATTATAAGTGGTATTGAGACAAAGAGAATGTCAGATGGTAATGATGATCAAGAACAAGAAGAGATCAGGTTCGAAGACAAAGACAAAGATGAAGTTTTATCTCATGAGCATGAATCAATGAACGAGAACATAGGGTCTCATGAAGGATTGAGAAGATCTGAAAGGCAAGTTTCAAGGCCAAAACATCTTGATGATTATGTTTTGATTTCCGAAATGGAAGGAGAAAAACTATTGTTGTGCTTGGATGATGAACCTAGAAACTTCAAAGAGGCAAAAAAGTTAAAGGTAGGGAATAGGATAAGATTTATCTAAACATACTTATTCCTATTAGATTTATGAAAGACCTTATCTCATTTATATAAGAGAGATACCAAAATATGGTATAAGGTAAGAATTTAAGGTTTGCGACTTTAGTTTTTGAGAGAGTTTCTTAAACTAATGAAGAAAATAATTTTTCATTAAATTTTGTGTTCTTAATATCGATATCAATCAAGTTTCAAAATAATGAAATATATACAAAAAAGGTGTACTAGTTCTCATCAACATAAGTTTTCTATTCTTGTTTTTAATATTGAGTACAATTAATTAAATGGTTAAATTTATAAATAGTTAGGGCTTTATGTTATTCTTCTAATTTCATCAATACACATACCCTGTTGGTAATTGTAATTACTCAATAACTGTTTGATAGTCATCAAATTATCATCAGAAATCTAGTTTGGAGTTCACTAAGAGCAACATTATTGGTAAGCTCTTATTATGAGTTACTTAGTATTACTAAATGATTAAATTAGAAAAAATGAAAGTTAAGAGATGTATTTTTGGTTTGAGTATGTGATTAATTGTAGGTTCTTTGATGAGTTTCTTATGGAAAAAAAAATTTAACACTTTATCACACAAAGTTTCCATCAATACAAATCCTTCAATCAAAAAACCCTATATATTTCCCTATTAATCATTGCCGTGTAAGCAAAAACATCAGATTTACACAAATTTTCTCTCAATCTCTGCAGAATATCAAACATCGTCTCCAACCTCCCTGCTTTGCATAAACCCTTAATCAAAATCATGAAAGTAACACTTTCCTCAACCAAACCATCTTTCCTAAAATCTTCATAAACATTCATAACTAAGTCATAATTCTCAGTTTTCATCAATGCATCCATTATCCTATTGTATAAGAAAACTCTAGACTTAATTCCAAACTTCTTTCATCTTTTAGTAAAAATAATAAACCCTTAAACCTCTCTTATTATCTGAATGCATTCTAATCAATATTTCAAATTGTTTCTCTGACGAATTTCTTCCATGAGATTTCATCAGCTCACAAACCCTAAACCTATTTTCTCAATCAAATCGATCGAAACGAACCAAAGATAAACACTTTACCTTGCTTGACTCTGCAAAAGATCGGTTCTGATTTATTTGTTTCCTTTCTCCGTCGTTGAATCGATATTTAGATTCTCCGTCATCGCGAGACAAACAGAGAGAGAAAAAAAAATGGTTTCTGGTTCAACAAATTTTTTCGCTGATTTTATATTTTTGTAACGAACCAATTATAGTTTGCCACATATACGTTTCTTAATCTCAAAAACGTTTCTTATTTAAGAATTGTTTCTTACGTTTGTCATTTAATTTTCATTTTTTTAATCCTAAATAAAACTAAGAACTCTCTTAAATACCACCGATAATGGTGGTCTAATTGTAGTTATTATAAAATATAAAGTAAATGGTAACAATGGGACAATTGATAATTTGGAAATCACCATCTGTAAGCATATTTCTGAACTTACGGTAACTTATGAGACCAAGTTAAGATTAATTATGTGAATTTTAGAGTAAGCCTCCTAAGTTTCTCTACCAAGAACCCTCAACTCTCACTCCCAAAACTTAGTCCAGTTTTTACATAAAGAAAAGAAAGACAACAATGTTCTTGTTTAAAACAACATAAAACGTATAACAGTAAACCCTCTGCATCATTTGAAGTCTTCTCTTATTTATCATTCAGCTGAACCCTCTGGTGATTCGAAGGGTCTTTAGTTTTGTTTGGGCATTTGTTTTGGCCATTGGAAAGAGAGTAATTTCGATCTTTAAGGCCTCCAAAGTATACAATGCATAGTGACGCGGAATCCCGAAGGAATCGTCACTCCAACTTGTAAGGATAGTCCTTGGTCTTCAAATAATTTGAGTAACCCCCACCTTAGGTTTATCAAACCTAAGATTTTTGTTGTTTCAACTCGCCTTCAATTAAGCAAGGTGGTGGAACCACAGAATGTTGACTCGAGTAGCCCCCACCTTTAGTATATTAAACCAAAGATTGTTGCTATTTCGACTCGCCCCTTCACGCCAATGGCTAAGAATGGCCACAAAAGTGTGATGGAAATCACTTGATAAACCAGTTTGATCCCTTGGATATGACACACCAAAAAAGATCGAAAAGTTCACAAAGAACAAAAAGAGAATCACTCTCAAATTTATTGTTAAAAAGTTGGATCCTCATAAATGAGAATTACATGAGTTTATAAAGAAGAGAAAGGACTCTCTAGATTCCTCTAAACTTATTGAATGTCTTAAATATAAAGAGTAAAGACTACTAAGTAAATGACAAGTAAATGTCACAATTTACTATGACTTGAATGAAAAGGACTCTTGAACTTTTGGTCTCAAAAATATCGTTTGGTCTTCCAAATTCGTCACTATTCATGGGCTGAACTTTAAGACTTGATTTAGGACTTCTCTTGGACTTGTAGAAGGCTCAAAGTGGTTTGGACTTGACAAGTATAAAGTCCAATAGATTCTTTATGTTGTTCTTTGTCCAAAAGGCCTTGAATAAATCCACAAATGCTCTCCTTGATTTTTTTACCTCGTGATCTAGTAATTGGACCGGCTGGAATCTCCATAACTCACTCGTGATCTTCATTGCTTAGCTCCAAATTCTCCTTAGCTTCCTTTTTACTTTCCATGATCATATTAGAAAAGGTACAAGAGAGGCTAGACTACCAACCAAGATTCTTTGGAGGAGAATGAGGGTGTTGAGGCGTCTATTAAGCAAGTTTGTGAGTCAAAGAAGATCAATAGACACATGTACCATGATATGTACATGAAAGTGAAGGGTAACGTGTTCAAGAACAAGTGTTTGCTTATGGAGGGCATCCACAATCCAAGGGTAAGAAGGCAAGAGAAAAGAACACTCTCCAAAGTTTTCTCGTGATCTTCATTGCTTAGCTCCAAGTTCTCCTTAGCTTCCTTTCTGTTTTCCATGATCATATCACATAGTCACAAATCTTTTTTATGTTCTTCAGGCATTTTTCCAAAAGTACCTAGTTGAGATGAACATGAGAGATATGAAGAAGTTTCTAATGCCATTTGATGCCATAATATTTTAGTTTAGTTGTGAAGTTCATTCATACTAAATTTATCACACTACTTACTATATAAATTTAGCCAATAGATTTGAAGAATAATTAGTGCTTATCATCTGGTACTTCAAATTAACCATGGCAAAAAGGCAGAAAATAGCGAGGAGTCAACAATACGATATTCATGACTACTCTGAATGATGTTTAGTAGTACATTTTGTATCATCATGATTACCATCAGTTTCATTTGCTTACAATTATGAACTTTGAAACATATTACTTTACAACCTTCAATGATTAAATATTAGTCACAATGTTGTAACTCGAAGATCGGGCAATAAGTCTAATTACCCAAGTCTGATTTTCTTTCTACTCTTGAAGCTCAATCATTACGTAGTCTCGTTTTCTTTGGACCAGACCATTTACATTGTTTCAGCTCAAACAAATCTCCTTGGGCTAGAAGAAATTGCTATCAACAAGCCCAATACATGTTCCTCCGATCTTCATTTTATTAAAAAAAAAAGTTTGATTAAACCTAGAACTTACAAAAAGGGGTAGATTACACACTCAATTCGCTCGGTTCCAAATTAATCATAAAACTTTTAGTTGATATCTAATTTTGCGTTGACTACTCAGTTTAACCTCGTCATTAATTCAACTAACGGAAATCTTTAAATCCGTTTAATATCGTTAATCTGGTCCCGTACAATGAAACTCTGCGTTTCATCTATTTTTAAAACTAATGAAAAATAAAAGAAACCAAGCCCCCAAATCACAGATTCATCATCTCTTCCATTTTCTCCATCATTGGAGATTAATTGGGTTTCAATGGAGTCAATCAACACTTCACATAAAACACTTTCAAGTGAGCAAAGAATCAAACATCTTTCATTGCCAACAAACAGAGGTCACAACATAGATATAAATAAGACATTAACAAACAAAGAAGAAAAAGAAAAAAGAAGTTCCAAACTTTGTGTTTTTGGTATTAGTGAAAAACATTGAAAGCTTCTTCATTTGGCTAACAATGGCAAACTAATACTCATCATCAGATTTGCCATCTTCATCTCTTTTTTTTTTCATTACTCAAAATTGTTCCCATTTCTTCTAACCCATCAGAGCAAGTTTCACCGTTAGTCATGGCGGGACTAATCCAAGTCTTAACGTATCCGACAACTTCTTTCGTCAACCTATTTCCTCCTTTCTTTTTCTCTTTTTCATTCTCAGATATTAAATCGTTTCATCGCATTGGTGTAAAGCTTTACGCAATCGCGAACCGCCGCGTCCTCAGGCATACGTTGATTGATCGGAAATACATGGAGAGGTTTGCTAGTTCCTTAAGAGTGACAGAAATTGAAAGCTCGAGGGTTCGGGGTCAAATTTTAGGTTTGATCCGTCGAGAGAAGAAAATAAAGAATTGAAATGGTGGCAATAAAGTTTTTACGAGAAGATGATGGTAGGAGAAATGGAGAATGATGAATCTGATTTTCTTGGTCTCATACCTTGTCGTAACCTTTCAAGGTGTTGATTGACTCCCTTGATAGGAAAAATGGAAGTGATGATGAATCTATGATTCGGGGACTGATTCCTTTCATTTTTCATCAGTCTTAAGAATAAAATAAACGCAAATTTCATTAAACGGATGCGATTAACGATATTGAACAGAGTTAAAGATTTATGTTAGTTGAGTTAACAACGGGATTAAACTGAGTAGTCAACGCAAAATTGAAAGTTTATTTTGAAATTCAACTAAGAGATTGATGATTAATTTGGAGCCGAACAAGTTGAATGATTATTCTACCCCTTTTTATAAGTTCGAAGTTTATTTAACTTTTCTAGAAAAAAACTCAAAATTTCGAATTTTATCTAAATATGTCTTTCATATCCAAACTAACCAAAATGGTTTTTTTTGTTTACTGGTTTTCAAATAACTAAACAAAATGTTGGTTCACTAAGAACAAAGAACTACATGCATGGACTAAAATAAGTCAAGCTCTTTCCTTAATTTGCTCTATAGTCTATACAATGGCCACTTTTTCTGTCTTGAAAGATAGGAGGTCGCTCTAATAATTTGTGCACCGTGGTTAGCGTCTCACAGGACTTCGCAAGTCTTTTGGATCTTTAAAAGAACATGTCCTTAAAGAAGAAGATAAAGTAAAAAGAGTTTGATCTTGAACAATACTATTCCATTGATCTCTTGAGCAGTTTGGTGACAACATATATAAAGGAACAAAAAACCGAGAAACATCACCATCCTTCATCTAAGGTGTGAGTATCTAGAAGAGGAAAGTCATCAACTGCAGTCTTCTACCATTGCAGGAACTAACAGTTTCCTTCTTTGTTGTTGCAGGTTGCAGAGTTAGAGTGGGCTTCTTCTAGGCCTGTATGAGCTTCTTCTAGGCCTGTATCTATGTGGGCTTCTTGTTCTTGTCTCACATTCCCCTGCAAACATGAGGTGGGATTTGTCACAACTCCAAGTTTGTCTCGAATGAAGCAGAACTGACGCCGAGCAAGAGGCTTTGTGAAAATGTCTGCAAGCTGTTGAGTTGCAGGTATGTGTTTAGTTTCAATGTGTCCAAGTGCTACCTGTTCTCTGATATAATGGAAATCAGATTCAAAATGTTTAGAACGTTTGTGGAGAGCATGATTAGTACTCAAGTAAACTGCAGAGAGATTATCACACTGAAGCAGAGTCGAATAGTATTGAGGAATGTCCATATTTCGCAAGAGTGATGATGTCCAAGTAAGCTCACGAGCTGTCTCTGTTAGAGCTCGGTATTCAGCCTCTATTGACGACCTAGAAACACTTCGTTGACGAGCAGCTGACCAAGAGATCAGATTAGGACCCAGCAGAGTGCAAAAACTAGTTGTGGATCGACGTGTCTCATGACCTTTTAAAAACATCCCCGTATCCAGAGTACCCTTCACATACCTGAGAACCCGTTTGAGAAGAATGAAATCTGACAATGTAGGAGAATGCATTCTTTGACATATATAATTCACCGAGAATTGAATGTCAGGTATGGTGATGGTAAGATACTGCAATTTCCCAGCAATACTTCTGAAGTAAGTAGGTTCGGGAAAGATCTTAGAGTCCAAGTTATTAAGATGTTTAGGAAGAGGAGTAGGCATAGAGTTGCATCCACCATGCCAGCTTGATGCAAAAGATCAGAAGCATACGCACGCTGATGAAGAAACAGACCACCTTCATGAGACATCATTTCAATGCCAAGGAAGTATCTTGGTGAGCCAAGATCTTTCATGGAGAACCGAGCATTCAAACTGGACAGAAGATGATCTAGAAGGTCTTGATCACTTCCTGTCAACAAGATATCATCAACATATAGAAGAAGCACGGTCATCTTACCATTCTGATTGTATGTAAACAATGACGGATCAGCTTTGCTGCAATGAAACCCAAATTCGAGAAGAAATAAACTGAATGTATCAAACCAAGCTCTCAGAGCCTGTTTTAAACCATATAAAGCTTTGATGAGTTTACACTCATACTGTGATTTGTTGTCATCTATAAAGCCCGGTGGCTGTTTCATATAGACAAGTTCCTGCAACACTCCATGGAGGAAAGCATTTGACACATCAAGCTGTTTGATAGGCCATTGTTTTGTAACAGCTACTGCAAGAAAAATACGAATGGTGGTGGTTCTTATAACTGGACTGAATATCTCTAGATAGTCCAGTCCTTCTTGTTGATCGTACCCTTGAGCAACTAGCTTGGATTTAAGCTTGTCTAGACTCCCATCTGGTTTTGTCTTGACTTTGAATATCCATTTGCAGCCCAAGACATTCATGTCTTCAGTACGTGGTACCAACTCCCATGTGTGAAGAAGATATATCCTCTTTATCTCTTCAAACACATATTGATTCCAATGTGGATGAGCCATAGCTGACACTATGTCTTTAGCTTCTGCAATATTTATTTTAAGCACATTAAGAAGATAGCGAGGATTTGGTTTCACAATCCCAGCTTTAGCTCTGGTCGTCATGGTATGAGTGTTCTGAGAAGACTGAGCTACTGATAAGATATCAGGTTCAGTATTGACCTCTGGTGCTGAGTAATTTACAGAACCATCATCATCAGAGATTCTCTCACCAACTAGTTCAACAGGTGCTGATGTAGCAGGTTCAGACATTGACCAGCCAAGTGAAGAAGCTGGTGCTTGAGCATTAAGTGATGTACTAAGAGCAGAATGTCTGATTGGTTTAGCACAAGGAGGAATGATTCTTGTGAATTGTTCTTCAATCACTGGGAGAGGATAAGATAGTGAAGACTGCCATGCTCGAAGCAACCCATTGTTGTGCCGTTGAGTGAGGTGTTGATATCTGTCTTTGAATGGAAAGGATTCTTCATCAAACAAGACATGTCGACTGATGTAGACTTTCCTTGTTGGTGGATATAGACAGCGATACCCTTTGTAATGGGCATTATAACCCAGAAACACACACTGCAGTGAACGTGGCTCAAGTTTATGTGCAGTCTAGGGACGAAGACAAGGGTAACAAGCAGACCCAAATACTCTGCGGAACCTGTAGTCAGGTCTTTGTTGAAACAACATCTCATGTGGGCTTGGACTTGTTAGTGTCAGAGAAGGAAGCATATTGGATAGAGTACTTACAGTGTAGAAAGCCTCAACCCATAATTTAAGTGGTGTATGGCTGTGAAACAACACAGAGAGACCCAATTCCACCAAGTGTCGGTGCTTTCTCTCGGCTATGCCATTCTGTTGAGGCGTATGTGGACATGAAATTTGGTGCTTAATTCCACAATTTGAGAGATGTTGTTTGAGTCTTGTACTTATGAATTCTCCTCCTCCATCACTTTGAAACACTTTGATCTTGTTACTGTATTGATTTTCCACCAAATTTTGAAACGCAGTAAAAGTAGAATAGAAGTCTGATTTAGATTGAAGAGGATAAAACCAAGTAAACCGAGAGTAATCATCCACAAACACAACATAATATTTGAACCCTTGATTAGATACAATAGGAGAAGGAACCCATAGATTATAGTGTATCTTATCTAGAGGTTATGAAGCATGAGAATCTGAACGAAAAAGCTGAAGTTTACTACTCTTTCCCATCTGACAAGGTTCACAAATGGAGGTGGTTCTGCTCTTATTTATCACTATATCCTTGCAGGTTTTGAGATGTTGAAGAATTCTTGAATTTGTATGCCCCAGTCTTAAATGCCAGATATCTTCTGAAGCAGCACTCTGTCTATTTGAGTAGAAGGCATCAAATTCTTGATTCCTCAACACATATAGACCTTCACGACGAGGCCCCTTTGCCACCACTTTCTGAGTTTGGAGATCAATCACACACACTTTATTAGCACCAAAAAACACCCCACATAGGTAATCATCACATAGTTTGGATACTGAGATGAGAGATTTCTGTATACCGGGACACACTAAAACATCATGAAGAGGAATTGTACCTGTAGTGGCTGAAAGAGATGTGGATCCGACATGATTTATAGGCAAGTACGTACCATCAGCAACCAACACAGTGTCTGATCCATGATATTCTTCAGTATTCTGTATATTTTCAGCAGTGGAAGTGATGTGAGCTGAAGCACCAGAGTCTGGACACCATTCTTTTCCTGAGGCTTCAGCAACCCTCAGAGAAGCAAAAGCTTGATTGGTGTGATCAGTTTATTCACTGTGATAGTTGTTATCAAATCTGTTGAAACATTTGATTGTTGTGTGTCCTATTCGACCACATATCTGACAGATTGGTCTCTCTCCATTGCCTTGAGTTCCTGACTGGTGTTGAGTAAAACCTCTTCCTCTGGAAGAGTAACCTCCTCTGTTGTTGTTGTTGTTACCCCGATTAGAACTATTTCTTCCACGACCTCCTCTTTGTCCTGAGTTGTACTGATACTCATCAGATCTTTGAGTGTTGAATGCTATATGTGGAGAGACAGTATTTTCATTCTCATAAGTCTGAAGCTTTGCATTATACCCTTGAACTTCAGACATCACATCGTTGAAGGTAGGAGGAGCAAATTTTGTCAGCGAGCTTTGAATAACAGTAGTGATTGGATCATATTCTCTACTTAGCCCATTCAAGAACCCAAAAATTTTGAGAGACTCATCTTCAGGTTTCCCAATTGAGCTGAGAGCATCACAAAGACTTTTGAATTCGCGACAATAGACAGAGAAGCTTTTACCTTTGTTGTTAATGAGTTGAAGGCTTCTCCGCAGAGAGAACTCTCGAGCAACAGAGCTCTTATTGAAGTTTTCTGCAAGTGAGACCCAGATTTCGTGCGATGTAGAAATACTATGAACGTGTCCAAGAATTTCCTCAGACAAAGTACCAAAAAGCCAAGACCGAATTAATTGATCTGTGCAAAACCAAGAGTCATAGAGAGGGTTCGGAACCTGAGTGAGAACACCATCGATGTCTACCGTTTGAGTAGGCGGTGGAGATGTGATGCTTCCGTTGACAAAGCCGATGAGTTTTTGACTTGAGAGGAGTGACTCGAATTGAGTCTTCCACAAGAGATAATTCGAGTCTTTAAGTTTGAGAGTTACAGAACTCAGGATATGAATATTACTTGGGAAAGGGTAAGAATCAACCATTGAAATTGTCTGTTAGGACTTGTCAGAGCTCTGATACCATAAAGAAGAAGATAAAGTAAAAAGAGTTTGATCTTGAACAATACTATTCCATTGATCTCTTGAGCAGTTTGGTGACAACATATATAAAGGAACAAAAAACCGAGAAACATCACTATCCTTCATCTAAAGTGTGAGTATCTAGAAGAGGAAAGTCATCAACTGCAGTCTTATACCATTACAGGAACTAACAGTTTCCTTCTTTGTTATTGCAGGTTGCAGAGTTAGAGTGGGCTTGTTCTAGGCCTGTATGAGCTTCTTCTAGGCCTGTATCTATGTGGGCTTCTTGCTCTTGTCTCACAGTCTTCTGTGCTATAATGTGGAGCAATAACATTTTAGTGTATTTGTATGTGATTCAAGAATGACAGAGAATAATCTCATGGCTTACACGAGAGAAACTCGTAGTATGTTTTGTGGTCAGAGACTGTAATAGGAAAGCCTAAATCAATCTAGAGACTGTAATAGGAAACCCTAGACCGTGATCGACGAGGTAAGAAAGGAAAAATAACCGAAGATAGTTGGTAGAGACATTGGTGCCTCAAAGTTATGCAACATACCAATATAAATTGACAAGTATATATAAAATAGGGAAATTATTTGTTTCACAATTAAAGCATTATACACACAACGTTGAAAAAAAGTTACAACAAAAGACTTTGAAGATTAAAACATAACCCTATATATATAGACCTTATTCATGCATAGGCGAAGCAAACTAAATGGCCATGAACATATAACAGAAGGGAAACATACAATGTAACCAAATATAAAATATATGTATATATTGTTTTGAAATCAGTTAAGGAGAAAGCCGATGGGGATGATATTGATGACGTTGAGAAGACCGGAGGCGCTGCTACCGATCATGGTTAACCTTGAGACGAGGCTGCCGACGGAAGGGAGGCTGGCGTTACAAGTGGAAAGAGGGGTCGTGACGACGATCTGACAATCGGAGAGTAGTGTGGAAAGCAACATCTGAATTAAGTTTGTAGGAAGCGAGAATAGTCCAGCAGCGTTCGTGGTCGTTGTTGAAACTACTGTGTTTTGCCTCCCGCACTGGAGCTGAACTCCAGCATCTGTTAGTTTGAAGCATCATATTAGTACAGTAACACACAACATTTACAATAGACCCTCTAGCTAGAGAGATTGGAAAGCTTACTAGCGAAAGCAGGAGTAGAAGTGCCATTAAGAGCACCATTGAGAGAGCAAAACAGAACCCCATTGATATTGACGAGATTGAGAAGACCACCAACAAGACCACCAAGACCACCAAGGCCACCTAGACCACCAAGACCAAGCTGAGCTTCAGCTACTGGAGACAACACAATGAGACACACCAAGATCATTGCCAAGGTCATGTGTTTGTTCTTGACAATTGCCATGTTTTG
Organism: Lepidium sativum; assembly: GCA_023374145.1. Taxonomy (NCBI): domain Eukaryota; kingdom Viridiplantae; phylum Streptophyta; class Magnoliopsida; order Brassicales; family Brassicaceae; genus Lepidium; species Lepidium sativum. Next base: position 60,033 of record JAKUCM010006046.1, read on the forward strand.
TTACTATAGATGATTTTATATGAGAGATTATAGAGTAGAGAGTAAAGACTTCTTTTGTATTTGTGTTACTTTTGGGTTTGGATGTGATTAAATGTCTACTCTATGCACTTCTATATATAGAACAAGTTTTGTAGATCTTGCCCCTCCTACTTACTTTGTTCTTTTATGTACAAAGTCGTTATTTACTTTATTCTACAATTTTATAATCTTATTAACTGAAAATGTCTTTAGGTTTGATAATAAAACCCGGATCTTAACATGTAATTTTACTGAATACAAACAATCTAAAAACTCTAGTTATTAATATGATTTTTCCTTGGACATTATATAATTTATCCAAGAACATTCAGTGCTTTTTTGTTAGGGACTAATTTAGTATTAGTCGATGTTAAATAATTTCATGCGTTCAATTGTTATCCTTAGTAAGCTATAATATTTGAAATATCAAAATATGCACCTGTCGAGAGTGAGTTTGCATATAGAATGTAGTGGAGTGAAACATCTTTTTGACGTTAGAAATTTAAAGAAAAAGCATTCCAATACAAAACTATATATGAAATGTGGAATGTTGTTAAAAGATTGGTCAAGCGATCGAACTCACAAGGTAAAGAGACAGATCAAGAAAGACAGACAAAATAGTGGACTACAATTTTGTCTTTAAATGTATCCAAAAGATTTAAAGAAAATATATGGTGAGTCCAAATTTCAAAAGTCCAAAGCCAAACAATTTGCATAATTGAGTGGTCTTAACTCTTAGAAACTCAAATCATAGGGGGGCTCTCCTATAGATTTAGCTCCATATTACCTTCTTATTACGTATTCCAATATACATATATAACCAAATCAACGAGATAAGAGCAAATCCACCACGCATCTTGGAGTTATAGATTGGTCCATGGAACCTATTGTCAAATTAATCTTCGACTTTGAGTTGGATCTCTCGTTTTTATAGCCATATACAACAACAAAGATTGATCTCATATGTTAATATGAATGAATCATAAGAAGAAATTCTTTACTAAACTCCAAGGGACCAGACGAAGATTTATCCACATCAAGTTGCCCTCTTGGTAATGTAATTGTTCAATAATCGTCAAATAGATCACACCAATACAAAATCCTAAGAAAGCTTCTTCGGGAATCTGAGGTTACTATCAATGTAAAGGCTGTAAGCATATTTCTGAACTTTTGTTGTAGCTGGTTATGATGAGACCAGATTAAAGAGTGAGAGTGGAGAGGATGAGAAACCTTGGAAGCTTTCTTTGGGAGGTCTGAAGCTGAAAGGATGAGTTTCAGGAGTTGCATTCTCGTCTTCATTCCACATCTTTATTGTTTTCTCTGCCTTACACGTTACCAGTCTTGAACCCGTTTTATCATAACAAGTTACATATAAACCGGCTTCCCAAATCACACTCCAACGAACCTAAACATGTAAATGATATCAGACGTACAGTTACTACTTGCAATCCTAGAGAGTAAAAACGTATTAGTTTCAGAGAGTCGTTTAGATTTCCAAATGTATGTTATTTCTCTTAACCAAAAGGATAGTTACAATTGAGTATTTATATATAATTATATGATTATCCCTGCGGTATACGAGATATTATTTGTTTTAATTATATAATTCTGATTGATTTTTAAATACTCTTAGTCTTTATATATTGTATGATGCACGGTGTAAATTTTATAGTTTTTTATATATTTATTTTATTTTTGTATACTTATAGTATTTATTTATCATATATCAGATTTATTGATATTTTATCGTAATCCATATTTCGTTTATATTTTTATAATTCTTTTTTCTTGTTATTTGGTTAGTATTTAAATAATAGATGCAGATATTTATTTATACATTACCGTTTCGACATTTTCATGTTATTATTGATAAATGTCTAAAGAAATATTGTTGATATTAAGCAATTTTAATATTAAATTTTCAAAAATATGGTATATCTTGGCTTATAGAAACAATCTCCGTATATGTATAACCATCTCTCTATTTTATTAAGAAAATATAAAGCAAATCAATTACAAATGTCTCGCGGAACAGCAAGGCTATTCATATCTTCCTTTACTAACAAGACGATAGTCTCATAGACTAATGAAAAAACATGAAATTTAAGCGGTAAAGAAAATGTATAGTTAGCTAATCTATCAGTAAGACGATTAGCTTTCTTATACATGTGTGAGATACGTACTATCCAATCTCTTGAACTGATGCTATGACACATGTTAGCCCTGGATTACCTCTGTAAGTCCATCGATATTAACCTTCCACAACATACACACAAGTTTTTTCCAAGAGATTAGCCGAGTACTCCTGATATTCGAGTTCAGACGCTTAATCCCACTCTCATGACATAATTGCTTCCTTCCCCTTATCTTTCACAAAACGAAGCCGATCTTGACATGTATTCGTAGACCCAAATACATTGCTACATCACCATTTCCAGTTCCACCAGATAAAGGTTGCAAAAGCTGTAGGCCATGGAATCCCTTCAACTACTCGGTCTTCCTGAAGGTTTGAAAAAAACCACTCCAATAAAGATAAACGATAGCAATTCGATGGATGACGTAAAAGGAGTACTCGATCCCAAATTCTTGCAGGAGCTGGACAATCTCTCAGGATATGTAAGATAGATTCATCTCCTCCTCTGAAAACTGTGCACATAGCAGAGGAAACTAGGTGGCAGCGATATCGCTCAGAATTGGTCATAAGAGATTGGTGAGAAATCAATCATAAGAAACATCTTATACGCTTAGACCACTTCCATTGAGGGGTTTTAGAGAGGTTTTTAAACTTAAAATATTATAAAATAATTAAAATAATATTATTTTTAAGAAATTTAGGAGAGAGGGGTTCTTAAATAAGAGTTTTAAGAGATGGGTTCTTGCCACGTGTCAACTTTCTATTGAACACTATATTTTTTTAATTTAAAATTTAAATAAAAAATAAATTAAAACAAAAAATAATAATATTTTAATTTTAAGAAACCCAACATAAATCTCTATGCTCTTAAGCACAATCACATGCCAAATCAGCTAGAAAAATCGAGACATATTTGGATGTGGAATCATGTCTCGAGTGAGAACTTGATATGCAGAACTCACTGTAAAGGTGCCATTAGATGTACCAGTCCAAGCAGCTTTATCAGTAGCTCCCATGAATTTATCCAGAACCACTGAGAAGAGTTATAATTTAGTGAGGTCATCAACGTACGGAGTAATTCGATTCAACATCCATCATGAATCTGCATTCCAGAGTTCATAGTTAAACTTTTGAATCTCATCCACAAGTATTACACCCGAGGCTATATCAGCGAAAGGAGTATCGCATAGCCAACGATCTGTCCAAAACTTAATTAATTTGCTATCTCCTGGTTCCCATCGTAGAATGGGTAAAACTACATCTCGTAATCCTTTAAGAATGCTCCTCCATGTGGGTGATATATTACCTTTAACCATTGTCCAATCCAGAGAACGAACGTCCTTTGGGTTATATTTTGATGTGACTGAGTTTTGCTATCAGGGACAGATTCATTTCTTCTGCTCGTCGTAATCAAACGACATCACGAGACTAACAAACCTTCTTCTAAGAGACCAAATTATGTTTCTTATGTTCCACGCTACTACCCGATCAAGCTGTTTTATCAATCTCGTGAATAGTCGACTTACAGAGTTAAATGTGTTTACAAACCTATTTGGGTTTACAAACCTATTTATTAAATGAGAGTCTATTGTACTAAACTAAGCTCATATAAACCATTTAGTAAATATAAGTTAAATGTGTAGATGGGTTGACAAAGGTAAACCTATTTAATAAATGGGATGTCTCAAGCAAAACCATTCTGAGACATTCGCTGAGGCATGGGAACGATTCAAGATGTACCAATCCTAATGTCCTCATCATGGGTTTACAACTGAGTCACTTCTTAGCACTCTCTATAGAGGAGTTCTCCCCAAAATCCGAATGTTACTAGATACAGCAAGCAACATAAACTTTCTGAACAAGGACGTAGATGATGGATGGGAACTAGTCGAAAATTTAGCACAAGCAGATGGCCAATACAGTGAAGACTATGATCGAACTCCTAAAGGTACAGTCGATCCTGACATGGTTAGTAGGAAGGAACTCAAAGCCATACAAGACAAGCTCGATAGGCTGCTCTCAGTTCACCAAAAGTAGGTGCACCATTTAAGTGAGTCACAAGAGGTTGGAGAGGACAAAGATCAAGAAGAGGAGGTCAGTTTCGTGCAGAATCAAGATACCAACTACAGGCCTTACAACAACTACAAACCCAACCCAAACCTTTCCTACAGAAACACCAACGTGACAAACCCTCAAGATCAAGTATACCCACCCAAACCACAACCCAAACCCTTTATCCCAAAACAACAATACCAGCAAACTCATCACCACCAACACACAATACCACCTGGTTACGAATCAACCCACACAACTCAACCCCAACAAACACCTGAGGTCATGAACATATTACAGCAAATACTGAAAGGACAGACAGCCACTGCTTCTGAAATAACAAGGAAATTTGCTGAGGTACATACTAAGAGAGATGCTTCCCATAATGAACTCAACTGCAAGTTTGAAACTCTTAATGCCCGCCTCAAGTATGTCGAGAATCAGCAGGGATCCTCATCAGCCGTGAAACCAACTGGACAACTACCAGGAAAAGCCGTTCAGAACCCTAAGGAGTATCACGCCAACGCCATTACACTCCGTAGTGGCCGTGAAATACTAATCTGTGCTGAGGACACAGACGCCATTGAGGACAGTGCCATTCAGGAAGGGGAGGATGATTTGGTCGAAGAACAGACAAAAATCAGCACGAAATCGCCGAAACCTTTGACACTCGACCATGACACTCGACCAACCTCTGGTCGAGTGTCGCCTCCTGAGCCCAGAAAACCGACTGACTTGCAAAAAGACCCAAAACCGTTCGCTCCACCTCCCTTCAAACCCCAGCTTCCTTTCCCACATAGATTCAAGAAGGAGGTTGCAGACAAATACAAGGCTCTCTTTGAAAAACAGATGAAGGACGTTGAGGTGAAGATACCGATTCTGGATGCTTTCATGTTGATGCCTCCTTACCAGAAATTTTTGAAGGATGTAGTCAAAGACAGAACGAGGTCAGTGCCGTTATACAAAGAAAAGTTGAAGGGATGGTTGTGCTAACACACGAGGTCAGTGCCGTTACACAAAGAAAAGTTGTACCCAAGAAGCTCGATGATCCAGGAACATTCACGATTCCATGCTCCTTAAGACCTCTCATATTCAGAAGCTGCATCTGTGATTTAGGAGCATCAATCAGCTTGATGCCACTAACAGTTGCCAAACGTTTAGGATTTGACAAGTACAAAACCTGCAAGATATCCTTGGTATTAGCTGATCGATCGGTTAGAATTCCACATGGTATTATAGAAGACCTACCGGTTCAGGTTGGAGGAGTAGAAATCCCAACAGATTTCATTGTCCTTGACATGGGAGAAGAACCTAAAGACCCCTTGTTGTTTGGAAGGCCCTTCTTGGCCACTGCTGGAGCTGTATCAATGTACCCAAAGGAGAAATTGAACTTAATTTGGGGTAGGATTTCAAGATGACCTTTAACATTAGTGATGTGATGAGGAAACCAACTATTGAAGGACAGCTGTTTGTAGTTCAAGAGATAGACGATCTTTCAGAGGATCTGTTCGAGGAGTTAATGGAAGAAGATCACCTTGGTACTACTTTAACAAAAGATGATTGTGATGGGTACGTGCACAAAGAGACAGAGGTTTACAAAATAATGCTGGATTCTTGCAAGCCTTTAAAAGAAGAAACGCTTGAAGCCACACACTCGACCATGACACTCGACAGAGCTAAGCTCGAGTATCCTGATTCAGCCTCAGACAACCTGCACTCGAGCACTACACTCGACCACACCAAGGTCGAGTGTCAACCCTCAGTCGATCCAGACGATTGGTCGGAGCTTAAATCGCCAAAAGTGGACCTTAAACCACTCCCCTCCGGGCTCAGGTATGCGTTTCTTGGAACTAACTCAACATATCCTGTGATAGTAAATGATGCATTAACTGATAATGAGTTAGATATGTTGCTTGCTGAGTTGAAACGGTTTAGGATATTCATTGTCTGATATTAAAGGAATTTCTCCTTACTTGTGCACACATAAAATTCACCTCAAAAATGAATCCTACTCTAGCAGGGAACCTCAAAGGAGATTAAATCCAAATTTAAAAGAGGTTGTTAAGAAAGAAATTTTAAAATTACTAGATGCGGATATCATTTATCCCATTTCAGATAGCAGATGGGTTTCTCATGTGCACTGTGTGCCCAAAAAGGGGGGAGTCACTGTTGTTAGGAATAAGAATGATGATTTGATCCCAACTAGAATTGTTACAGGACATAGAATGTGCACTGATTTTAGAAAATCGAACTCTGCATCTAGAAAGGATCATTACCCCTTACCCTTCATTGATCAAATGTTAGAAAGGTTAGCTAATCACTCATACTACTGTTTCCTTGATGGATATAGTGGATTTTTCCAGATCCCTATACATCCAAATGATCAGGAAAAGACAACCTTTACTTGCCCTTATGGCACATTTGCATATAGGAGAATGCCATTTGGTCTTTGTAATGCACCTGCTACTTTTCAACATTGCATGACTTCGATATTTTCAGATCTGATTGAGGATATGGTTGAGGTATTTATGGACGATTTCTCTGTCTATGGCTCCTCCTTCTCCTCCCGTTTGTCAAATTTGTGCAGGGTTCTATCTAGGTGCGTCGAGACAGACCTTGTGCTTAATTGGGAAAACTGTCACTTCATGGTGAAGGAAGGCATTGTTCTGGGTCATAAGATATCTGAAAAGGGTATTGAGGTTGATAAAGCTAAAATAGAAGTCATGGTGCAGCTACAACCTCCCAAAACAGTGAAAGACGTTAGGAGTTTCTTGGGCCATGCAGGGTTTTATAGGCGTTTCATTAAGGATTTTTCTAAGACTGCTAGGCCTCGAACTCGTCTCCTCTGCAAAGAGACGGACTTCGTTTTCGATGAAGACTGTCTTAAGGCCTTTCTGGAACTTAAGGAATCCTTAGTCACAGCCCCTATTGTCCAAGCTCCTGATTGAACTTTCCCTTTTGAGATAATGTGTGATGCCAGTGATTACGATGTTGGAGTAGTTCTGGGATAAAAGAAAGATAAGAAGCTCAATGTGATTTACTATGCCAGCATAACACTAGATGAGGCCCAGGTGAAGTATGCCACGACAGAAAAGGAGTTACTTGCAGTAGTGTTCGCCTTCGAGAAATTTAGATCCTACTTGGTTGGATCAAAGGTTATTGTGCATACAGATCATGTGGCTCTAAGGTACTTAATGAAAAAGAAGGATGCCAAACCTAGACTACTTAGGTGGATTTTGCTGCTGCAGAAATTTGACATGGAGATAGTTGGCAAGCCCGGGATAGAAAACGGTGTCGCAGATCATCTCTCACGAATGCACGTGAAAGGACCCCTTCCTATAGATGATGACATTCCGGAAGAACGATTGTTGAGTTTCACTATTAGACAATCGACCAACCCTTGGTCGAGTTTCAGACACACGATCAGATAAGGTGTTTTTCGATTAGTTCAAAGCTGGTAGGTACTAGTTTGCCGTGGTATGCCGATCTGGTTAACTATTTGGTAGCAGGAGAACTGCCTAAAACTCTGAACCATCATCAGAAGAAGAAATTCTTTCGGGATGTGAAGCAATACTTCTGGGATGAACCTTTTCTTTACAAGAAAGGGTCGGATGGACTATTCAGGAGGTGTGTTTCGGAAGAAGAAGTTAAGGGGATATTAGAACACTGCCATGGATCCACATATGGAGGACACTTTGCTGCATTCAAAATAGCACAAAAGATTCTCCAATCTGAATTTTGGTGGCCATCGATCTTTAGGGACTGCCAAGAGTTCATATCCAGGTGCGATTGTTGTCAAAGAATGGGCGGTATAAGTAGAAGGAATGAAATACATCAGAATCCTATTTTAGAAATCGAAGTGTTTGACTGCTGGGGAATCGATTTTATGGGTCCTTTTAAACTACCATCTGTAGGAAATAGTTACATTCTGGTTGTTGTGGATTATGTTTCCAAGTGGGTGGAAGCCATTGCATCTCCTACAAACGATACAAAAGTGGTACTGAAGCTATTTAAACACATCATCTTTCCCACGTTCAGAGTACCAAGAGTCGTGATCAGCGATGGAGGATCTCACTTCGTCAACAAAGTCTTCGAAAACCTACTTAGAAAACATGGGGTTAAACACAAGGTTGCGACTTCTTATCATCCCCAGACCAGTGGGCATGTTGAGGTGTCTAATAGACAAATCAAGTCTATTCTGATGAAAACAGTTGGGCTATCGAGACGAGATTGGGCCGCCAAACTGGAAGATACTCTTTGGGCTTATCGGACTGCCTTCAAGACACCCATTGGAAGAACGCCTTTTCAGTAGAACTAGAGTACAAATCAATTTGGGCAACCAAGCTTCTGAATTTCGATTTCAAAACCGCCCAAGAAAAGAGACAGATGGATCTGCATGAACTGGAGGAAATCAGACTTGAAGCATATGATAGCTCTAAAACATACAAGGATCGCACCAAGGCAGCCCATGACAGGAAGATTCAACCAAAAACGATCACAGCTGGTGATTAAGTGCTCCTCTTCAACTCTAGACTCAAGCTGTTTCCCGGAAAACTCTGATCCAAGTGGTCTGGTCCGTTTACAGTACTAAGAGTTCTACCATATAGAGCAGTCACTTTGGCCAACAACAAAGGAGAATGATTTATAGTGAATGGTCATAGAGTTAAGCCATACTTGGCTGACTGCACGATTCCCGTGGGAACTTCGGTTCTTCTCGATGAGCCTCCTCATCTCCAATGAATATGAGGAAGTCGAGCTCAAGACTATAAACGAGCGCTGTTGGGAGGCAATCCCAAAGGTATCCTCTATAAATACATTTAATTTTCACATTCACATTCATCTAGTTTAATTTCTTTCATAGTTTTCATCTTTAAAATTGCATCTATTTCGTCTTACATGCACTTGGAAGAGATTTTGAAGAGTTTTTGCAGGAAGTAGGGCCCAAGATAGGACAAGTGGGATCAGAACCGACATGATGGGACAACACTCGTCTGCCAAACGACAGCTGACACTCGACCAAACCTACTCGAGTGTCATACTCGAGTGTCCCGCTTCATGCCTATTTCGATGCCTACAGACCTATAACTGCCAAAAAATGAAAAGGGGGAGACATTTACTGCGAAAAATGGGTCAAATATATCTTTAATACATTATCTTTCACATTTAATTTAAAAGATTTGATTTAACCCACTTTCAAATTTCAAATTTGAATAAGATTCCCCTTTATCTCTCATCCTCTATATAAAGAGGAGGACCCTCTCCTTTTCATTCACACTTAAACACATTCTCTCACCAAAAACTCTCTCTAGTTTTCTCTCTTTGCAGAAATTTCTTTAAGGAAGATCGACACTCTTTTCTTAACATCTTCACGACACTCGACCAACAGCTACTCGAGTGTCAAGATCGAGTGTCCCAATTTCTTCTTCTTCTCCGACAAACGAACTCCATGTCTGACCGCAAAGCCAACCATGCTAATCTCCTCCGACGTAAAGCCAAGAACGAAGCTCGGAACAGAAGCAATCCTCATCAAGGCGAGTCTTCTATGGGCAAATTAAAACTCGACAAAAGGGAGAAAAGGAGGTTGGTAACACAATCCAAGAATGAGTTGGAAGAAGAAAGAGAGTACATGGACGAAGATGATCCGGAGATGGGAAACAAAGAGGGTGCAGAGGAGAATCTAGAGGCCGATCTTGAAATACTCTGGAGATCGGGATACGGCGAGAAAGAAGCCGAGGAAGCAAGGGAGATCATTTGGGCAGTAATAAAAGAGAAGGAGATGAAGAACCAGCACAACGCAGCAAGAGCACTCAACGATCTGCGACGAATGGAGTTCATAGGAACCCGCTACCCATGCAAAGAAGTGTTGACCGCAATGGGAATAACTAGGGACGTGGATCTAATGTTGCAAAACTGTGGGCTGTCCACATTCGTATCTCATCCAGAACGTGCATATAAGGAAGAGACCATACAGTTTCTCGCCACAGTCCAAATTGTTCTCTATGATGCAGAGAATATGGGTCTTCAAGAGACGCAAGGTGGCGGATACATCTTCTTCGCAATAAGGGAGCGACACTATCGCATGACTTTCTGAGCACTCCGGGACCTGTTCCAGTTTCCTAGAGCCGAATTCGAGAACTATGGACCCGACTTTGACAGAGCCGAGATCGATGATATATGGCGCTCCATAGCTTCAACAAGAAGAAAATTCTCGTCAGCTCGATCGAAGGGATCTCTGATCCGAAACCCCGCCTTGAGGTATTCTCGCATGATCCTTGCAAATACTTTCTTCTCACGTTTTACTATAGGCACTATCAATCTTAGGGAGATGGAGATGCTGGTGACCGCGCTAAAAGACATAGTCGGGACAAAGAGTGACGGATCCCCGATCCTCGGAGATAAAAACAAAGCAGGCCTTACCATCCAATTCGCGAACCAGCTTGTCACTTACCGCGATTAGGCAAGAGACAACATGACTGGCGGACGTGATGGCAAGATAACTATTGGAGGACTCGTCACTTGCATTCTGGAAAGATGTGGAGTGCCAATCGATGATAACGAATAGGTAGATCCTCGATTCATGAACTTGGATCATCTAAGGAGGAGTCAATTCCTATCCGCTGCAGAGGTGCAAGGTAAGCCTATATACTCTTTCCATCACTTATTAAGGCCAAACGCTTTGCTGCTTCTGCCCAACATGGAATATACGTCAATACAGATGGGGCAGAACACGGATTTTAACCCACCTCTGGATGTTTTATATGATCTGAACGGTCCACCACCACACTCATCTCTGACAGACAGTGACGAGGCATACTGTTTTGAAGAATACGCTATGCCACCACGTCAAGGAGCCCCGATTAAGGAAGCACACAAGCACATTGGCTTGTTGCAAAAGATGAACAAGTGGCTCATGAAGAAATTCAAGAAGCTGACTGCTAATGACGAGGCTAAAAGGCGAGAGAATGAGGAGCTGACCAAAAGGGTAGCTGCTTTGGAAAGGAGCGGCGGTCCGCCGTCACAGCCAATTCGCCCAAGGTGCGCTTCTGTATCCATGGACCGTGAGAGACAGCAGCAACCAACACCGGCTAGGCACACCTCGGCAAACACCTCAGCATTCTTATATAGGAGACCATCCGACGCAGCAGGAGGAAGCTCAAGCCAGACACTCGAGCAAGCTGAGGTCGAGCGTCAATCACGACACTCGACCGAGACACTCGAGCAAGCTGAGCTCGAGCGTCAGAGGGATAATGCTCATTACATGGAAATCATGCGGAACGCAGCCGCCCATTACTGGAACAACTGAGAGGTACCAAATTCCTTCCCTTCATTGTATATTCCATTGCATATTTTCAGTTGACTTGCTAGTCTAGGATCCTCTTTCGGACTTTTATACACATAAGGGACTGTGTGATTTAAGTTTGGGGGAGGGTTCTAGAGGACATTTGACTTTGTTTTCTGTGATTCTTAGTTTTTATTCTTTGCATTTCATCACTCCCGTTACATCTAAGGCATAGAAAAACCAAAAATATTTTCAGTTAGCATATTTTTCGATTGCATATCATCTAAGCCATAGAAAACCCATAAAAGTTTGAAAAAAATCGAAACAGTCAAAAAACATAGTGTTCATGTAGCTGCATTGCATTCATATAGGATTGAGTCTAGAGTTTTGGGAATCATCGTGCTAATGATAGACAGACTTGCTAGGTTGATTGGCTAATAACCATAGTGAACTCTTGGACTTGTGTTTTTTCCCTCTTGAACAATGATTGGTAGATCATTGACCTTTGAAACCAATACTTAGGTTGTGTCTCAAAAAGAACCATATTTGTTGCCTCATAATCGAATTCCATTTTTTCCAAATTAGGGGCTTGAGATACATTGCATAAGATATTTCCTTAGGTTCAGCTAGCTAAGTAAAAAGAAAAGCATAAGATGAATATAAAATCATCCTTCTTACAACTCAGCTCAAATAATATGGTCTAAGACGAACGGGGACTGTACGTAAACCCGTACCTTCTTGTGTTCATTGACGAAACCATTCTGATATTGCCTAAGGTGAACCAGGACTGTGCATAAACCCGTACTTTTTCGTATCCCATTGATAAAGCTAATACATCGATGCCTAAGGTGAACCGGGACTGTGCGTAAACCCGTACTTTTTCGTGTCTCATTGATAAAGCTGAAGCTAATAAGTACGAGTTTGAGCAAAGGTAGGAGTTGAAAATAAGAAGTGATCGAAAATGCTTAACTCATAGTGTCTAGCTGAATTTGAGGAAGTTGAATCCCAAGGTCTTTGATCCATAGCCCCTCTTGCGGACTGCACTTAAAGAAATAGGTTTTGAATCTGAGTTTCTTGAGAGTCCAACTAAGTGTTAGGGAATATTCGGTTTTTATGCTAAGCCTTGATGAAAGTAGATTGTGGTTCTTACAAAGGAATGAGGGTTCACTTGTGGATTACGGTTTTCGGCTTGATAAGTTGTTTATTTGAAGTAAGATGTTCTCGTTGTCAGCAACCTCTCTTCCTTCTTAGCTCTATGCATGTTTGCTTGAGGGCAAGGAAAGACTAAGTTTGGGGGAGTTGATGTGTCTTCATTTTACCACATTTTAGGGGCTTTATTTAGCATATTTTGCATTCATACTTGCATTATTATCATTGTTTTAGGTTCTTTTAGGCATAATTTGCATATTTAGTGTTGGGCATTGCATACATTGCATAAAAGGTATTTTTTGGCACTTTTTGGAGCTTAACACGGAGTATTTCGGATTACAAGAAGACCAATAAAACACTCGACCATCACTTGGTCGAGTGGTTCTTCACACCGGAATGTTGACTTTTTCGCCATAGTTGACTTTTTGGGCTTTTTTGTGAAAATGGCCCATTAATACCCACTTATGCAAGCCCAATAATGTTTTAGTCTTTTTCCATTTTTTCTTTTCAAGAAATTTTCAATTTCTCTTTCTATGGAATTTTCCTTTCTTCTCTTTAAGCAACTTTCCTTTTTTACTTTCTAAGTAATTTTCCTTTTTTATTTAAGACTTAAGATCTTTGTTGATCTATAAATTATAGTAGAATTTCCACTTTTAATATATCATATTTTCCAGCAATTTTCGATCCTCTAAAAAGCAATAGCGAATTCTCCTCTTTAAGTTTATGCAATTGATTTTCGATTCTGAATTTGTGCTTTACTTCATGAGTTCTGAGTAAGTTAAATTAGGGTTCTTGAGGAGAGGGTGAGATTAGGGGAAAACTTAGGGATTTTCAGATTTGTTTATGTTTGATTAAGGTCTTAGATCTCTTTAATTTTAAGTGTCCTTAATGCTTATTTCTTTCTGATCAATTGAAATCTGATTACTTGGCGAATCTCCCCCGAGAGGCGTTTGGGGAATCGCTTGAACATGCTTAGGTTAAGATAGCATCGCCTGACTTAAGAGATTGATTGTTTAGGGTGTTATTAGGCTTTGTAAGGTCTATACTTAATGCCTCTTGAACTTCTAATCGTTGACGAGAGTCAAGTCGGGTTGTTGTTCAGGAGAGGTCCCATTGCATGAGAATGAATGTGATTACTTTGTGATTCCTTGCTTAGAGGTCATCTAAATATGTTGATAAACAAGTCTGGAACCCCTAGGAATACCCTAATCATTGATCCTTAAACTCGAGAAACCCTTTTTCTCCATTGAATTTTCGTGAACGTTAGTATTCTGTTTTTAGATTAAAACTCTGTTTTACAATTACTCTGTTTTATTTCTGTTTTTGCTCTGTTTTTATGTTCTGTTTTGCACTTTGTTTTAAACATTTCATTCGCACCTAGATTAGATCATTTCTCACTAAAATCGAATCTGGCTTAGATTAGGACAAGTAGACTGCGTCCCGATTGCTAGTTACTCACCCAGTGGATTGACACCATACTGTATTGCAATTGATTACATAACAGTAGGTTATTTGAAAACACGCGAAAACCTTGTTATCATAAGCACCCTGCACAAATTTGACAAACAAGAGGAGTAGGTTGAGCCATAGACGGAAAAATCGTCCATGAACACCTTGACTACATCCTCAATCAAATCCGAGAAAATAGAATTCATACAGCGCTGAATTGTAGCAGGAGCATTGCATAACCCAATTCGCATGCGTTTGTAAGCAAAATAGTTTTTTCCTGATCATCCGGGTGTATAGATATCTGAAAGAACCAGCTGCACCCGTCAAGGAAACAATAATAATTTTTACCAGACAACCTTTCAACCATCTGATCAATAAAAGGCAAATGAAAATGGTCTTTCCTACTGGATGAATTCAGCCTCCTATAGTCTACACACATCCTATGCCCCGTTATGGTTCTAGTGAGTATTAGTTCATCTTTATCATTCTTAACCTCTGTAATACACCCTTTCTTAGGAACACAATGCACATGCGAGACCCACTTACTATCAGAGATTGGATATATGACATCAGTGTCTAGCAACTTAAGTATCTCTTTTTTAACCACTTCTTTAAGGTTCGGGTTCAATCTCCTCTGAGGCTCTACACTAGAATGAGATTCATCTTCTAAGTGTATCCTATGCATGCAAACACTTGGGAAAATTCCTCTAATATCCTTAAGGGTGTATCCAATGGCTTTTCTAAAACGTTTAAGCTCAGTCAAAAGCATACTCAATTCATCATCATTCAATGAGTCATTTACAATCACAGGGTAAGTAGAATTGGCGCCCAGAAAAGCGTACCTTAGTCCTGCAGAAAGTGTTTTCAGCTCCACTTTGGGTGCCATGAGCTCAGACTAGTCATCAGTAACGTCAGGCATAGCGCATTCGAGCACTTGCAGCTCGAGTCTCTGACTCGAGTCCGCCTCAGATGCACTCGAGTCCAATTCCTCAATCACCGCCGGACTCTTGATTGGTCTGTGGCAATCCAACAAGTTCGCATAGGATTCAGCTTCCATACTCAGGTACCCCTCAGCGGCTGGCTTTGTCAGAGCAACTTGCAGTTGATCTTCTGCTGCCAATTCTTCTAACAGCTCATCAGCAAGAGTGTCCATCTCGTGCACTGAGAACACTTAACCTTCGATCGTTGGTTTCTCAATAATCGCATCATTGATTTTGAATTTCATTATAAGATTTGGACCCAGATTCAACTTAATGACTTTATTCCTAACATCAATTAGCGCGCCCGCTGTGGCCAAGAAGGTTATTCCAAACAACAGAAGGTCCTTAGGTTCTTTTTCCATTTCCAAGACAACAAAATATGTTGGTATCTCAACTCCTCCCACCTTCGTAGGAAGGTCTTCCAGGATGCCATGAGGGATTCTCACTGACCTATCTGCCAGAATCAATGAGATTTTGCAGGACTTGTAATCAACAAAGCATAATCTTTTTGCGACTGAAAGCGGCATGAGGCTGATTGAGGCGCCTAGATCGCATAGACATTTGCTGAATGATAATGGTCCAAGCGAGCATGGGATTGTAAAGGTTCCAAGATCACCAAGCTTTTTCGGCACAACTTTCCTTTGTATAATGGCGCTAATCTCATGTGTCAGTACGACCATACCCTCGACTGCTTGAGTTCTCTCCTTGACTGCATCCTTGAGAAATTTCTGGTATGGAGGCATTAGCATAAAAGCGTCTAGAATCGGAATCTTCACCTCAATGTCCTTCATCTGCTTGTCAAAGAGCGCCTTGTACTTCTCAGTAAGCTCATTCTTGAACCTTTGGAGAAAGGGTAATTGAGGTTTATATGGTGGAAGAACAAATGGTTAACTCCTCTCTGGGGTTCCTGAAGGTAGATGAGCGTATGAAGTGTTTGGTCTGGGTTCAGTTTGGTTGGTTATGTCGAGCTTAGGTGTGGGTTTTTCAGCAGATTGTGGCTTAGGAACAGCTCCTGGTCGAGTTTATGTCTAATACATGATGAGAAAATCCTCCCCCTCCTGAACCTTACTGTCCTCAATATCCTTTGTAGTCTCTGCTCAGATCAATAACTCGCGTCCACTTCTCAGGGTGATGGCATTGGCATGATACTCTTTTGGGTTGGGAACTGCTTTCCCTGGAAGTTGGCTTGTTGTCTTCACAGTAGAAGATGCCGCTTGCTGACTCTCAATATACTTGAGTCTTGCGTTCAGTGTCTCAAACTTGCACATGAGATCATTATGAGAAGCGTCAATCTTAGAGTGCACCTCTGCAAATTTCTGCGTGACTTCAGAAGCAGATGCTTTCTGTCCCTTCAGGATCTCTTGGAGTAGGCTCAAAACTTCTGGTGGCTGTGTAGCGGTTGGTGGAGTGTGTGCTTCATACCCTGGTGGTATGTTTGTAGAAGGCTGGTAACTCTTGTGATATTGCTGCTTCAGGACAAACGCGTTCGATTGAGCGTGTGGCAGTTTCAGTGGGTAGGTCTGGTCATAGGGATTTGCCACGTTGTTGCTTCTGTATGAGAGGTTTGGGTGCTGCTTGTAGTTGTTGTACTGCTTGTAACCACCTTCCTGATTCAGCAAATAACTGATCTCCTCAACCTGATCATCCTGCTCGTCTGGAACATGTTCATCTCTAGTAATGAAGTGGACATGTTTGTGTTGTACTTGCAGCAGCCTATCGATTTTGTCTAACTTGACGTTCAGGGCCTTGAGTTCCTTCCTACTAACTGTGTCTGTGTCCACTGTGTTTCTGACCGTTCTGTCGTAGTCCTCATTATACTGCCCATCTGCGTGTGCCATATTCTCCACTACCTGCCAACCACCAGTTACGTCCTAGTTAAGGAAATTTCCATGGCTTGATGTATCCAATAACCTATGGATGTTAGGGTGAACTCCACTGTAGAGATTGTTGAGCAGAGTCTCAGCAGGGTATCCATGATGTGGGCACTAAGACTGAAAGTTCTTGTACCTCCCCGAGGCTTCAGCAAAGGTTTCAGAATTCTGTTGGGTGAAGGTAGAGATGGCGTTTCTCAACTTTGCAGTTCGAGAGTTGGAGAAGAAGTTGGCGAGAAACGCAGATTTACAAGCTTCCCATGAAGTGATGGAGCCTTGCGATAAGTGCTTCTCCCAGACATGGGCTTTTTCTCCGAGAGAAAACGGGAACAACCTCAGTTTGAATGTGTCCTCACTGACTCCATTGAGCTTTTGTAGTCCACAGAGTCGCTCGAATTCGTCCAAGTGATCAAGCGGATCTTCAGAAGGTAGGCCGTGAAACTGTTTATTTTGGATCATAGAGATGAGACTACTCTTGATCTCGAAGTTGTTGTTCGTTATGGCTGGGGGAACAATCTCACGTCTCTCGGTGTGAGTACTTGGTGCATCTCCAGCACCTATTATTCGCGGTTTCCTCTGTGGAGGCTGGTCCATAGGGGGAACGTGTGTATTCGACTCTGTGTCTGCGTTCATTATCACTCGCTCTATAAGCGTACTGTATACTTGGTTTCTCTGTGCTCTTAACTCGGTGGTAGTTGGTTAATGTTGTTTAGAGGCTCGAGAATATTCTCATTTCCTTGTGAACGTGTCTGCATAAACTGAGTGAAATCAAGCTGAGCAGTAGGATCAAGTTGACATACTGGAAGTTGAAATCACCTGAAACAGAACACAAAACACAGTGCCACAAGTGAGTATGTAACGAAGAGTAAAAAGAATGTGACCTTATAAAGATAACAATCATAATTGTAACTAGCAGAGACCCATTTGGCAACGACGCTAATTTGATAACATGATTTTTATTCTATTGTCAAATCCTATTATACTTATATGTCAGTTGTAGTATACTAGGTGTCAATCCAACTGGGAATGTAATTATCAATCGGGATGTGAATCTATTAACTCGCTTAACGCCGATTCACACCTTATACATTCGATCCCTCGAGCTGAGCATGTGAATCTCTGAAGTGGTTCAGTCAGACGCTCTACCAAACACCCATCGGTGCTAGAGCGTCTCAGAACAAGCCTCAGTTGATCAGAATGAAGCTAGTGATGATAACACCAAATTAGAAAGGACTTACATAAATATAACCCTAAGCGCCTTAGAAAACCTAAGCGTCACGCATACCTAACTCATACTCGACAACCCTAGGTGACTACTCAGAACGCATGATTTTAACAGCAAACACGAATTCAAGTTTTGAATGCATCAATAAAGGACTCTAACAAGGTATGAAATCAACGCTTAATGTAAAATTGAATTGCATAAAAATAAACTCGAAAATCAGAAAGTTGCGTTCGATTACAAAGCTCTAAGTTCACAAGAAAAATCAATTTTAAAAACTAAGGTTCGGGTTTTGCAACATGTAAGAATATTTATACTAAATTCATAGCAAAACCCTAGATAAACTCGGCCCAATGCACAGTGGAATTTAGCCTCGGTTTGGCCCAATAACAAATGAACTCGACTTGGTGCGCGTGAGTGGAAGCTTGGTTTGAACTCGAGTCTAAGTGCTCGAATTGGCGCTTGTGAGCTCGATCTTGGGCTTGAGCTTGGGTGTGAAAGTGGGCTCGATCTTGGTCTGGAAAAAGGGCTCGATCCGTGCTCGAGCTTGGGCTCGAACAGGGCTCGGTAATGGGCTCGATCTGGGGCTCGATCTGGGGTCGATCTGTGGCTCGATCTGGGCTCGACCTGGGGCTCGATCTGGGGCTCGACCTGGGGCTCGATCAGGGGATCGATCTGGGGTCGATCTGCCCGCATCCAGTACCTGAACACTCACAAAATGTAGTATGTATGCAGATGTATGTGAATGTGTATGAATGATACTATCTAGACTCCAACTATATGAGAATATATCAAAATATACGTATAATATACCTAAATGATGCTCCTAAGACGTGCTAAAAACGTGTATATCAACCGTTCAGTAAAATTTCCACTGGGTATTCTCGAGGATCTTGATGTCAAAGTTGGGAATGCATTAGTACCAACAGATTTTGTAGTGCTGAAACTAGATGAAGAACCTAAGGATCTTCTCATCTTAGGTTGACATTTTCTCAGAACAGTAGGTGCTATGATTGATGTCAAGAATGGAAGAATCAATCTACAGCTAGGGGATATGAAGATAAGATTTGAGATGGACAAGATGCGGAAGAAACCGATGTTGAATGGCATGACTTTTTCTGTTGATACTTCTGAAGAAATTGAAGAAGAATTGAATTAAGAGATATTTGCTGAGGACCCTCTTGAGTTGGCACTTACAAGGATAAAGTCTGAATTTTGGTTTGCAAACGACGAAGAAACAAGTTACGCTAGAATGATTGACTCGTGTAAGCAGATTGAGGAGATGATAGCCTATGTAATTTTAGATCCTCCAAAACCGTCCATACCTTCAGCCTTGACCGATCCTTGGAGTGAGTTAAAAGCTCTCATAGTCGAGCTTAAGACTCTCCCAGCAGGGCTAAGGTATGTGTTTCTCGGTCCTAATTCTACTTATCATGTAATCGTTGATGCTAAGTTGAATGGTTCTGAAACGGAAATGCTTATTAGAGAACTTCGAAAGTATCGTAGAGCTATAAGTTATTCATTAGATGATATCCCTGGTATTTCACCTGAGATATACATGCATAGGATACATCTGATTGATGAGTCTAAGTGTTCTATAGAGAACCAAAGGAGGTTGAATCCGAATCTAAAAGAAGTTGTCAAGAAAGAGATAATGAAATTGTTAGAAGCATGGATCATATATCCTATATTCGATAGTAATTGGGTTAGTCATGTCCATGTTGTACCTAAGAATGGAGGCATTACTGTAGTAAAAAATGAGAATAATGAATTGATACCTACTAGAACTGTCACATGTCATAGGATATGTATTGATTTCAGAACTTCAAATTTCTCTACTAAGAAGGATCACTTTCCTATGCCCTTCATGGATCAAATGCTTGAGATATTGGCTAACCATTCTTACTATTGCTTTTTCGATGGTTATTCAGGTTTCTTTCAGATTCTCATTCATCCCGACGATCAGGAAAAGATGACTTTTACATGTCCCTATGGTACATTTGCATATCGCAGAATGCCATTTGGGTTATGTAATGCTCTAGCTACTTTTCAAAGATGCATGATGTCGATTTTCACTGATATGATTGAGGATATTATGGAAGTTTTTATGGATGACTTTTCTCTGTATGGTTTTTCTTTCTCTGGTTGTCTTTCTAATCTTTGCAGGGTTCTACAACGTTGTCAAGACAAGCATCTAGTGCTCAATTGGGAGAAGTGTCATTTCATGGTTATAGAGGGGATTGTACTCGGTCACAAGATATCATGAAAATGAATCGAAGTTGACAAGGCAAAGATCGAAGTAATGACAAGCTTAAAATCGCCAACCACGGTCAAAGAGATCAGAAGTTTTCTCGGTCATGCCGGTTTCTACAAGTGATTTATTAAGGATTTCTCAAAGATAGCCAGACCACTCACTCAATTGCTATGCCAGGATGTTAAGTTTGAGTTTACCAAAGAGTGTGAGGAAGCTTTTCTGACCTTGAAAGCAGCTTTAGTTAGTGCACCAATAGTTCAACCACTAGATTGGGAATCACCTTTTGAGATTATGTGTGATGCGAGTGACTATGCAGTTGGAGCTGTTTTGGGCCAGAGAAAAAATAAGAAGTTGCATGTAATCTACTATGTTAGCCGAACACTTGATGATGCTCAACGGAAGTATGCAACTACAGAAAAAGAATTTTTGGCTATCATTTTTGCCTTTGAGAAGTTCAGATCTTATCTTGTCGGTTCTAAGGTTATAGTACACACTGATCATGATGCTCTTAAGTATCTCATTCCCAAGAAAGATGCTAAGCCTAGGCTGCTTCGTTGGATGTTGTTGCTGCAAGAGTTTGATCTTGATATCAAAGATAAAAGAGGCATAGATAATGGAGTTGGAGACCACCTTTCGAGATTACGAATTCATGATTATGTCCCCCTTGGTAACAGCTTACGAGAAGAGCAAATTTATCGTACACAATCTGCCTCTAAAGCTCGTCAGTTGCCTATTGATCCTCCTCGTGTTCCAGGTACTCCATGGTTTGCCGATTTTTCCAACTATCTCACTGCAGATGTTAACCTTCCTGAGTTTCATGGTTACATGAAGAAGAAGTTTCTAAGGGATGTCAGACGATACTACTGGGATGCTCCATACTTATACAAACAATGCTCTGATGGTATTTTCAGAAGATGTGTTTCTGAAAACGAGATTCCCGGTATATTGTTTCATTGTCATGGTTCTTCATATGCATGTCACTTTGCTACCTTCAAGACTGTCGCAAAAGTTCTTCAATCAGGTTTCTGGTTGCCTACGATGTTTTGTGACACATACTCCTTTATTTCATCATGTGACTCTTGTCAGCGAAAAGGTAACATAAGTAGAAGAAATGAGATACCACATAACTTCATTCTCGAGGTTGAGGTGTTTGATGTTTGGGGAATCGATTTCATGGGACCTTTCCCTATCTCTTTTGGGAACCAATACATACTTGTTGTTGTAAATTATGTATCTAAGTGGGTTGAAACAATAACTAGTCCAACCAATGACGCCAAAATGGTTATTAAGATGTTCAAGCATATCATATTTCGTAGGTTTGGTGTTCCAAGAATTGTGATTAGTGATGATGGTTCTCATTTCATAAACCAAACGTTTAACAATCTGCTGAAGAAGTACGGAGTTCACCACAATGTTGCTACACCATATCACCCTCAAACAAGCGGTCAGGTTGAAGTTTCTAATCGAGAGATCAAGAGCATTCTGCAGAAAACCGTTTGTGCAACAAGGAAAGATTGATCAACTAAGTTGGATGATGCTCTTTGGGCTTACAGAACCGCTTTCAAGACACCATTAGGAACAACTCCGTTCCATCCGATGTATGGTAAATCCCGTCACCTTCCGGTCGAGCTCGAATACAAGGCTAATTGGGCTGTTAAGCATCTCAACTATGACATCAAATCTGCTTCGGAAAGATGGTCACTGCAGATACATGAACTTGAAGAGATCAGACACTTGGCTTATGACAACTCAAGAATTTACAAAGAACGAACAAAGGTTGCACATGATAAACATATCCTTAACAGAAGTTTTGCTCCTAATGATAAGTTCTTTTGTTTAACTCTCGTTTAAAACTCTTTCCTGGTAAGCTTAGGTCAAGGTGGTCCGGTCATTTCACCATCCAGTAAGTAAGACCGTATGGAGCTGTGGTTCTGCTCAACGAAAATGAAGAAGAATTTGTAGTTAATGGACAGTGCCTTAAACCATATTTTGGTGCTCCCGACAAAGTCAATGAAGATTTTATCTCTTTGACTGATATAACTCCCCCATTGCATCTCTTTTAGTCAAGCTATTGACTTTAAACAAGCGTTGAGTGGGAGGCCACCAATAGGTTAGTTTTTGCTTTATTTTTCGTTGGTTTTAAGTCAAAGTTGTATTTTTTTTCAGGAAACACGATACGAGAGCACTGCCCGATCGATCTACACAAAGATCGATCGTGCATCAGAGGATGAGAAAAACCGCACGATCCGCTGATCGACCAAAACTTTCCACTCAATCGATATGCAACCCTGTTGTGTTTGCGCACGATCTGTTGACCAATTTTAGCTCGTTCCATCCCTTGATCTCCAGGGATCAATTGGTCTAAGGTTACTCGATCGATCCATACCTCCAGGTAAATTTTCTAAATCCGAAAGCAATTTTCAATTACTTCTTTTAATTACTTTCATTCTTCCTCTCACTAATATTCACACAGGGACAGTGTGAAGTAAGTTTGGGGGAGAACCGTTTGTTTGCTAATGAAGTTTCTTTCTTTTGTTTTGTTTTTGAGTCGAACATTGTTTTAGATAAGCTTTTATCGGTTTAAGAACTATGATTTCTGAGGAATGGTACATTTCATAAGGGTTTAAGCTACCATTTGTCTGATTTTTGATGAGCATTGTTGACTATTAGAAAATCCAGAGATTCATCAGTTGTTCGTCTTTTCACCACTTCCTCTCGATTGTTTTGAAAATCTGGAATCAACTTCAACCTTAACCTGATTTAATTTCCTTGTCTAGAGAGTTAGTTTACATTAGATGGGATTATCAGTCTCAGTTTTGAGAACCTTTCCCAAAGTTTGGTTTCTTTTTCTCAAAGTTTTGTGCATTTTAAGTTTCAAGAATCGAAGTAAGCCTAGGGTAAAATTTTTTTCAATAACGCTGCTTGATTTTAAGGTGAACTGGACGGTTCCAAGGATACACCCAATGACGTAATCCTTTTTACCTTACTAACTTGCGTACTGAGAGAAACTCCAATGAAGCTACTCGTATTATACACCTTTGAAATTGCAAGAGGAAAAACTACTCGAAAAAAAATACAATGATACCCTAGAAAAGTAGGGAGAAATCAGTTTGAAAAGAAAGGAATAAGAGGAAAGGAACCACAATATGGATGGTACTTAGTATTGGGAATGAGTCTATGTGTCTTTTGATCGATATTCTCTGGATAAGACCGCACTTAGACTCATAAGAGGTTGGTATCGAAATCTAGAACTTTTGGGTCTGATTTTGGAGTTAGGATGGACTAGTTGTTAAGGCTAGGGGAAGTATAAGGTGGTCTCTCTCTCGTCGAATGAATCGAGTGTTCTTTGCTTAGGTTCTGAGGTGTTAAATTCCTATGAAGAATAAGTTCTTGAGTTTGTATCTTTCTTTTAGATTTCGGTGTATTTGCTTAATGACAAGCAAAAAAATAACTCTGGGGAAATTGATATATCTCGTTTCTACCGACTTATAGCTTACTAATTCATATGTTTTCTTTAGTCTTTGTTGTGTTTTTAGAGTCCTTTCAGGTACAAAACGCAAGGATACTTTGGATTCCACATGCTCAGCAAGATTGGAGCTTAACTTTGGATTTTTCCACTACAAGATAAAGGATCGATCGACCAACACCAAGATCGATCGATCACAACTTTAAAAGAGAAAACTACGCTCGATCCATCGATCAACTTCTCATGCCTGACACGATCGACCTCCATTCATCTATATCGTGCGCACGATCCACTGCATGATCGAGCACTTAGAGATCGATCGAGCTATTTAAGAAGAAGTTACGCACGATCATTTGCATGATTTGGAAGCTTCACGATCGAATGAAGAAACATTGATCGATCGAGCAGTTGAAGGATCGATCGATCAATGACCCTGCGAAGCAAAAACCAGATTTCCTTATTTTTGTACCAGTTCAGTTTACTCTATACATTAGGTCATAAACACGTTTTTAGAGGGCAGTTTTTAGAGATTAAAAAAAGTTACAGACTTTTGTTGTAACCTAGAGGAGAAGATTTCGGATCTCTACACCATTAGAGAAGAATCTCTAACCCTCTATTCTATCAATTTTGAGTTTTCAATGAATTTCTTTACAATTGCTTACTTGTTCTTTATTTCCATGTCTGAGTAGTTCATAGTCAAGTTTAGGGTATTCTAAATATCTTAAGGGACAAAAGGGTGAGGAACAAATAGGTTTTAAATATGGAATCTCAGCCTAGAAACATGGTTAATGCTTAGATTAGAGTAGCTAACTAATCTACAATTTGAGGTTACTTATTATCGCAGAAGTTTAATAAGAATCAGAACCTTTCTAGGTAAGCAACTCCTTCACTACCAACGAGAGTTGATGCTAGGTTGGGTTGTGGACACTTAAAAACTGTTAATACTGCGTGGTTAGAATTCTAGAACCAATGAGAGTTAGGATCTCTAGGATCTAAGCATGGTGATTATCGATGCGAGAGTAGGTTAGTCAATTATTATTTCCGAGACGAGAACGAAACTGAACTTGCCTAAATAGATTCCACATCCTAACCTTGATTTCCTTATGAATTCCCTATGCTTGATGTTTTTTTAGATATTTTTTACATTAAATTTCTTAGTTACAATCGATCCCAATCAAATTATCCATCTACTTAGCTTTAGTTAAATAATTCAATCGTTAGTGTGATAATTGGTCTTTGTGGATCCGATCCCTAAATACTATTTCATTTGGGTTAAAACTCGTTCTATCACTTTGATTGTTGTAATCGCATTTGATTTTATGGATGATAGTGATTTTCCCTCTTTGATTGAGTCAGCTAATCATTGGTTTAGCTGATGATAGATTTTATTGCACTTCAAGTTTGTTGCTGCACAGACTTGAATCTATTGTTGTCATGTTTTCTTTTGGAAGGTTCATGGATTAGTTTTGACTTTTGATAATGTGTTGTGCCTTTTCATGTTCTCTTTGAATCATTAGTATCCATATGTTCAACCATAAAAAACAATTATGAGATCACAAGTTTTATAAGACTTTATAATCAGTCTTATAAATCTAAATTGAAAGAATTTCTCAAATAACCCAAAAATATTGCATAATTACAAAAACAGTTTTTGCTCTCAAAAAAAAAAGTACAGGGTGTAATTACGATTATACCCTTAAAACAAAAACATAACTTTCTTCTTCTTTCTTTTTCTCGGGTTAAAAGTTTCACAAAAGAAAGAAAGAAACATATCCATCTTTTTCCTCTCTTTCTTTTCTTCGTTGTCTAACTCATCGTCTTTGTATTTTTTGTTGTTTTCTTCTTACTCGTTGTCTTCTTCTTCTTCTTACTCATCGTCTTCATTGTCGTCTTCTTTATCAAAGGTAGGTAAATTTCTTCTTTTCTTCTTCTTCATCTCCTCTTCTTCTTTCTCGCCGAGACATTTGGGTTTGTCATTTACGTAGACATCGCGTTTGTTGATTTTGCGACAATTTGGGTTTTGTTCTTCATCTTCTTCTTGTGTGTTTGTCAAGTAGATTTCGTCCCAGGTTTGCTAATGTGATATAGTTCGAAACTAGTTGTGAGGGTTTAGATTGAGAGAGTTAGGGTAAAGTGTGGTAGAGATAGGATTAGTGTAGTAGAGTTAGTCTGACATTTGGTAGAGTTAGGTTGTAGTGTAGTAGATTTAGTCTGACGTTTTGTAGAGTTAGGTTGTAGTGTAGTAAAGTTAGTGAGACGTTTGGTAGAGTTAGGCTGTAGTGTGGTAGAGTTAGTCAAACATTTTGTAGAGTTAGGTTGTAGTGTGGTAGAGTTGGATTCCGTGTAGTAGAGATAGGATTAAGTGTAATAGAGATAGGCTAAGTGTAATAGAGTTAGTTTGACGTTTGGTAGAGGTATGTTTTAGCGTAGTAAAGTTGGATTCCGTGTAGTAGAGTTGATTAGTCTTTTATGTTATAGTGTAGTAGAGTTTATTTGCATATAGTGGAGTTGGGTTTTTAATGTTTATCGTTTGTTTTCATCTTAAGATATGGCTGATAAGAAGTATCGGAAAAAGCTTTACCACCACGGTCTTACAGTGATGAAGAACTGAAGCATTAACCATTACTGCAATCTTAAAAACATTAGTAATATGATCAAGGGTATTGGTGAGGATGCTTACGTAAACATAAAGGAGAACTCTTGCTTAGGTGTTTCTCTGAAGCTCGCAGACTCTGACTACACGTTTACAGGGAGGCATATATAGTACTTGTTGATGCATCAACTCGTGATTAAGAAGAAGTATGAGATGTGGGTGTCGTTTGGGTCTCGACTTATGAGGTTTTCTCTACACGAGTTTGCAGAAATAATGCAACTTAATTGTGACAACTTCGACGAGTCTACTAATGTGGCAAACGTTGCCCACTGAGAGCTTTGGGAAGAAATGGTTTTAGGGGTTAGTGAAGGCCCTACATGGGTAGAGTTGAAAGAGGTGTTGGAGAGATGTAGAAGGTGGTCTTTCGAGAAGAAGAAGATGGTAGGCTTGCTAGTGGTTTTGCATGTATGGGTTTATGGTTGCCACGTAGATAGTATGATCCCTTCTAGTTCTAATAAGTTGGTTGCAGAGTTTGAGAAGTTCGAGAGGCATCCATGGGGAAGAATGGCGTTTCACGAACTGATTAAATCGATCAAAATTGCAGCCTACAAAAAGGGCACTTACACTCTCCATGGGTTTTTGCACTCACTTCTCATATGGGCATTTGAGTCTATCCTTATAATAGCTGACATATTTGGGGATCAAAGAGAAGGTGGCGTTCCCATTCTACGATGGAGACCAATCAAAAAACAAGCCATTGATATCGAGGAAATTATGAAGTTGGAGCAACGTAACACGCAAGATCGAAAAGTAAATTGCTTTCGCAGTAGAGCTGGATTAGGTTATTGATAGAGTTCATTTATGCGTAGTAGAGTTCATTTACCATATAGTAGAGTTGATTTACAAGTATTGTAGAGTTTAGTTTAGTAGAGTTCATTTATGTGTAGTAGAGTTGATTTATGTGTAATCGAGTTCACTTTAGTAGAGTCCCGTTTATTAGAGTTCATTTATGTGTAGTAGAGTTCATTTACGTGTAGTAGAGTTCATTTCTAGTTTAGTAGAGTTCATTTGTGGTTTAGTAGAGCTGATTTCTAGTTTAGTAGAGTTGACAGTTTTGTGATTTCTCGTCTACCAGGTACGTCTTAAGCAGCTGAATACAAAGCCACTAGAGATAATGCCTCTATGGCCAGACGATATTGTAGATCCCAAAGTGGACACCATGCTTGGAGATATACTTGTCTCTAGTATAGATGAATCCGTCTGGGACATAAGTAATAAAAGGAAGACAGATGATTATGTCGAGGATAGGATGAGCAAGCATAGTGATCATTCAAATGAGGAGGTGAATAAAGTCAAAGAGAAGAAAAAAGAGAAGGATTTGGTCAAACATAAGGAGAAAAAAACTCAGGGAGAGGAGAAAAAACACAACAAAGAACAAAAGAAAAACACAAGAAATAAGAGAAAAAACAGAAGAAAAAGATGGATGACTCCACTACCTTGAAGGATGTGGTGAGAGTCGTTAAAAAGAAAAAGCAGAAGGAAGAGGAGTTGAGTGCTCTGTTTGACATTCTTAGATGTTTGACCAAAGCCTTTGAAGGGATGAGACACGATCACAATGTGTTTGCTGATCGTCTATATCAACTAGAAAAGACCATGCTAGATACCAGGGAAAATATATCCATGCTTGTTGACCATGTTATTAGGTTGGAGCGTAACACCTCAGACAATACATTCATGCTTGAGAGGATTCTTAGGCTAGAAGAGAACATCGCAACCTGTTGTTTACAGCTTGGAAAACAAAAAGGTAGAGAATGGGGATGAGGGTAGAGGTCAGACAACTCCACCACATCGAACTCCTGAACCTATGAATCGTGTAGACATATAAGGCGATACAGAGCACGAAGTTGCCTTAAATATTTGGATCTTAAATCGGTATGTAAGCCTATATTTGAATGAGACATACTCTGATTAATTTACTCTATGCACAAACATTGAATTGTTAACATTACATGCAAATGTGTACAAACATTATATAAATATAAATTGTGGGTTATTAACTTTGGTAGAGCCTATATATGATTTGGTCGAGATATGTGTAACTCGACCAAACAATTCATGTGATTAGTACATCTTTGCCAAACCATAAAAATGAATTGTACCACTATTAGCAACTCTACCAACTGTCAAGGTAACATAGTAGAGTTACTATTCGCAGACAAATCTTTGGGAGCGGCCTAGCCTAGTGGACTCGGGCTCGGTGAAAACATCAGTTGCAGGTTCATGTGTTGTCCGCAATACAATTAAGCCAACACCAGATTATCACCTCGATGACACCCAAGTGTTCCAAGCCATCACCAAAATACAATCCCACCCAACCAGGTAAACCCGTGTTTAATAAGTCTTATTGATAGAGTTGATATTTCTATCTAATAAGTCTTATTGAAAGAATTGACATTTTTTACATATTTTGTAGAATAAATGGGTAATTGAGAGTCAGAAGACATCTGACCCTCTCAGCCCATTATCACGGGTTGTTCAAAATCCAGAGAGAGAAGAACAGTCGAAAGAAAAATCTCTTGACAAGGTACCATACGATGAGAAAAAACTTAAGCCAGGAATGTCACAACTGGTTCTCATAAACCTGGTGGATTCTCCTGAAAAGGGTAAAGAAACACAAAGGGAGTTAGTCTGTATGGAAACGTGTTACCGAAAGAGACTCGGGCACGAGTACTCGTTGCGAACCAGGTAGAGTACATTTACAGTATGATAGAGTTCATTTCAAATGTAGTGGAGTTCATTTCAAATGTAGTTGAGTTCATTTACCTTATAGTGGAGTTCATTTTCAAGTATAGTAGAGTTCTTTTACCGTATAGTAGAGTTGATTTACAAGTATGGTAGAGTTTATTTGACGTATAGTAGAGTTCATTCTATCTTATAGTAGAGTTGACTTACCATTTAGTAGAGTTCATTCTATCTTATAGTAAAGTTCATTTACCGGTTTTTTTTCTCCTTACAGGTATCCCCTTTCTTAGGTTGTTCCATTGTCAAGAGGATTCATAAGAATGTGGTTCATTCTCCTCGTGTCTATGATCATTTTGGGCCGATTCCTAAAATAAAAATTCTTCGGCTACGCGACTATGGGTTGCATGAATTGTAAGTATTTATTTCCCATTGACAAGGTGACTATGTGCTGTGTTGCATACAAATTCTTAAATTATTTACAAATCCGTTAATTTGTGTAGGGACATTAAGGTCGACGGGAGCCCGAGTCCAATTACAGATTTTTATCTCTGCTTGATCGCCCCACAACAGAGGTGGCCTATCCCTCAATATGGCTGGCTACACGATAGTGTTAGTTCAAGTATAGTAGAGTTCAATAATAAACGTATGGTAGAGTTAAGTTTGTTGTAGTAGAGTTCATTTAGAGTATTAGAGATAATAGAGTTATATTACTCTTTTTATTACATCATATGACTTCCAAGATGAATTTTTTCGGCAATGATCGTTACAAAATCCAATCCCATACAGGAGTAATCGAATTGCTTTCCTCAATCCACTGTTTTGTGTGGTGTTGAAAAATCTCTAACTTGACTGGTGGGTTTGTCGGAAAAATCTGTGATATAGATCTCTGTTGTGCTTATGATTGTTATAGCTTTTAATTGATGGCTATGATCAGTGACATATGATCTCTGTTGTGCTCTAAATCATTACGATATGGAGCATTGTTGGTCAATCGATAAAGGATTGGTAGATTTTGTGTAGTAGCAAATAGATTTTCAGTGTAGTTATGCTCTTAGATGTAGGAGATAGATTTTCAGTGTAGTTATGCTTTGGCTGAGTCATTGTTGCCTTTGAGCTCTTAACATAAACAAAATCATCATCTCTCTCTC